>MU223627.1:298942-318292 GCA_018584345.1 Thuja plicata
GATTTGAGAAATGAATTTAGAAGAAAATAGATGATTAATTAATGATTAAAAAACCATTAATTAATAGATGAAAATTAGTGTGTTTAATGTAAAGTCGCAAGCCTGTCCATTTTAGGGTGTCTACAAAACCAAGATCAAACTATGTTTAATTAGTATTTGAGAAATACTATTGATTCATTTTTCAATCGCAATAGAGATTCATCAATCAAAATTTGGATTTTAAGCAATATGTATTCCATGTCTATGTATAACATTGTTCTTGTTTGCGATCCAATGTAGGTCTTAGGAACATCATTCATGGTAGTGCAATGTTTGTGCCATCCTTGTTTCATTAAAGTGACAGTTTGGTGTAAGCATCGAGAAGCATTGTATCACAAGACAAACCATCCTATGATGACCTAGCAGACGCAACCTATCATGTTTAGCAAAGATGCCCCCATTGCAAAATGACTTGATCCTAAGACAGAAATGCAGACAAATCCCAAGCAAGGATAAGATTTTTGTAAGGAAACAAAGTCAACTCTTAGCATAGGTGTAGTTGTGAAGGCCTAGTATTAGCAATGTATTGATAGATAGAGCGCATAATACAAGTGACGCATGATTGCCAGGTTTTCACCACTGGGCAAAAATTTTCATTCTTTTTGCCACCAGGATGCCTGTGTTACTAGGTTTTCATCAAGGTACTTTTCTCTTTTTCAAATTTTTTGCTATTTTTGCTTTTTTGAGTGTTTTTGTAGTATCAAGGTGCTTGTTTGCCAGGTTTTCACCAAGGATACCTTTCTTTAGGACTTTTCCACTATTTTTGGATTTTTTTCAGGATCAATTTTATGATGTTTTTGGTATTTTTTGAGTTTTCATAGTATAGGCTCTACTAGCCAAACATCAAGCGTAGAATCACTTCAAATGTATAGTATTGATAGGATCTGGAAGAACATCTCCCTCAAGTGTAGCTAGCTAATAAGCTCTAGTCGCAAAAGTTGCAGTTATGACATAAGGTCCCAGCCATTTAGGTTCAAACTTTCCTTTCTATTCTCTGTTAGGCTGATTTTTAGGATTCTCCTTTAGGACAAGATCCCCACTTGAAATTTTTGTGGTTTGACCTTTTTGTTGTACCCTTTGGACATTTGTGCTTGGTACACCTTCATATGATTGAACGCCTGTTGCCTACGCTCATCAAGTAAATCTAAAGAATTCACCCGATCAATGAGGTATTTCTCATCAGTAACAAGGCCTTGTAAAGATACGTGCAAAGATGGGATTTAAACCTCAATAGGTAGTAATGCATCATCACCATATACTAGGGCAAATGACATTGCTCCAGTTGGTGTTCTGATGCTTGTTCTGTAGGCCCAAAGTGCTGGATTTAATTGTAAATGCCAGTCTCTACAAGACTTATTCACAGTTTTGTGTAGGATCTTGAGAATATTTCTATTAGATACCTCAGCCTATCCATTACCTTGAGGATAATAGATTGAGGAGCAATGTTGAGTAATGTGGAATCATGTGCAAAGATCATCAATGTCTTGGTTTTTAAATTGGCCCCCATTATCTGTTACAATTGAAGAGGGTATCCCATATCTACAGATAATGTAGTTCAAGATGAACATAGCCACCTATTTTCCAGTGGCTTTGATTAGCAGCACGGCTTTGACCCACTTTGTGAAATACTTAGTGGCCATAATGATGAACTTGTGTTCATTTAAAGAATTAGGATATATTTGTCCAACCAAGTCAAAGGCTCATTGTTGAAATGACCAATGCGTTATGAAAGGTATGAGTTCTCTGGCAGAAGCATGAATGATATTTCTATGTGTTTGGCTTTTATGACATGTCTTTGAAAAGTGAATAGCATCTTTTTCCATTGTAGGCTAGTAATAGCCTACTCTGAGCAGTTTCTTTGCTAGTGAAAATTTGTTTGAATGTGATCCACATACACCTTCGTGGACTTCTTTTAATGCGTGATCTGACTCTTTGTGTTCTAAACATCTAAGAAGTGTACCGTCGATACCTCGTCTATATAAGTTTTTAGTTATGAGGACATAACGTGATGCTGTCCTAATTAAGGATTGCTTTTCATTTTTGGATAGATCATTGGGAATAGTTTGGTCAGTTATGTAAGCAATGATCTTAGCATACCGAGATTGGACTTGGGTGTTCAAAGCACAAATTACTTGGTATTGAGGGATATCAAAGGCTGGGTAGGATAATTCTTCCACTAAGAAGTCATAGTGGAATTTATGTTCCTCCATTTGTAACATGGATGCCAAGGTAGCCATAGCATCTACAGCTTTATTCTCTATTCTGGGTATCTGCTGGAACATGATGAAGACAAAGTACTTCTTTAGGTCATCTACCAATTTCTTTTAGGGCATCAACTTCTCATCTTTCATCTGATAATCTCCATTAACTTGATTGATGATGAGTTGGGAGTCATTGTACACATGTAACTCTACAATTTTCCATTCTATAGCAAGTTTAAGACTGTTTACCAATGCCTCATATTCAGAAATGTTATTGGTGCATGGAAACATCAATTTGTAGGAATTTGGTATCTTGTAGCCTTGAGGAGTTATGAATAGAACCCCTTCTCCAGAGCCTTGTTGCGTGAAAGAACCATCAAAGTACATCTTCCATGGTTACTCAGTTAGATGCATAATTTTTTCATTAGGGAACTCAATTCTTAAGGGTTCATCATCTTGGAGTGGTGAATCAACTAATTGATCTGCGAGGACTTGTCCTTTAATAGCCCTCCTAGCCACATACTCAATGTCAAATTCACTCAGAATGAGGACCCACTTTTCCAAACATCTTGTTAATGCTGTCTTGCTTAGGAGGTACTTTAAAGGATCTATCTTTGCAATGAGCCTTACTGTATGTGATAACATGTAATGTCTTAATTTTTGTGATGCAAAGACAACCACTAAGCATGATTTTTCAATAATTTTGTAATTGAGCTCATAAGCCACTAGTGTTCTACTGATATAGTAGATTGCTCTTTCCTTTTTCGTCTCATCCTCTTGTGCTAGAAATACTCCTAGCAATGTGGCTGTAGCTGAAATATATAGGAGTAATGGATTTCCATAGATGAGTGCCATAAGAATAGGAGGAGTAGCTAGGAACTCTTTTAATTCTTTGAAATTGTTTTCACAATGTTCATCCCACTTTAAAGTGACACCTTTATGTAGTAATTTTGTAAACGGTTGTGCTCTGTCCACAAGTTGTGACATGAACCTCTTGATTTATTGGAGTCTCCCTTGTAATGTTCTCATTTGACTGATGTTGTGTGGAGGAGTCATTTCTTGTATAGCTTTGGCTTTTGTGGGGTCTACCTCAATTCCTTTTGCTAAGACAATAAATCCTAGGAGATTTCCTGATTGGACTCCGGAGGCACATTTCTTTGGATTGAGCCTGAGTTGAAATTGCTCCATATGATCCAATATTTTCCTTAAGTCATCAATATGAGTATTTCTTTCTTTTGATTTAGCTAAGGTGTCATCCACGTAATCCTCCATGTTTTTATGCATCATATCATGGAATATAGTGGTCATTGCTCTTTTATATGTAGCACCTATATTCTTTAACCCAAATGACATAACGTTCCAAAAAAAGGTCCCCCATGCGCATGTAAATGCGGTCTTCTCTTGATCTTTAGGAGCAATTTTAATCTGATTATAGCCTAAGAAACCATCCATTAATGAATACATTTGGTAGCCTGCTGTGAGGTCTATGATCATATCAATATTAGGTAGTGGAAAATCATCCTTAGGACATGCCTTATTTAAGTCCCTGAAGTCTGTATAGATCCTAATAAATTTATCTGATTTAGATACTGGGACCACATTAGAAATCCATCCCGTGTAAGTGATGACTCTGATGAATCCAAATTTCAATAATTTCTCTAGCTCTGCTTTTACTAGTAATGCAACATGAGGATGCATCTTTCTGAGTTTCTATTTTATGGGTTTGATCTCGGGAGCTATAGATAAATGGTGCATTATCAATTCAGGATCCATCCCAAGGATATCTATGTAAGACCATGCAAAGTTGATATTTTAATCTTTCAGGAACTCAGTGAATTGTACCTTCTCTTCATCTGACAAAGATTGTGCTAGGTGAACTATTTGAGGATTTTCAACTGTGCCCAAGTTAACTGGTTGTGTTGGTTCTATCAGAACTGAAGACCTTTCCTGAAAGTGCTTGGGGAGGATATCAAGAATCTCATCTTTTGGTTCCTCTGAGAGGTTTTCACCATCAGATACGGCTTTTGTTTTTACTTTTTTAGAATCTGACACTACCATAACATGGTTTTCTCCATCAGTTATTTTCTTATTTTTATTTTTCAAATTTTTACTAAGAAACTTGATATCCTCCTGTGACATGTTCACGCTCCTTGCATTGGTGGAAGAAGGGTAAGGTTCACAAGCATTTAGATAGAAATCCAAAGTGTAGTCATTGGGGAAGTCAAGGATAGGAGTAGGATCCGTATTAGTCCAATCAATTAGATCTGGGTTTATCAAAGACAAGGAGTCAAATTTTGGGAAGGACAACATCGTGTTAGTATCAAGACTATTAACTGACATGACATATTCTGTTAAGTCTATCTCTTTGATGTTTAGATCAATAAGAGTTAGATCGTCATTATCAAAGTCGTTGTTATTTATATGTTTACCGAACTCTAGTGACTCATCAGTGGATTATTCTTCTTCTTCATCTCTTTGTAGGAGGAGGCTCCTAGCTTGTCACCTTTGAATTTCTTATAGACCTAGGAGAACACCAGTCTCTTCATCAATGATTGGGGGAAGGAATTCCTCCTCTACTTTAGGAGTATCAACACTATTAAGAGTGGTGTTAGAATGTTATCAGTGTGCCTATGGAGCTGCAAACATGTGAATTAAATCTATTTCAATGTCCTCTATGGGAAAAAATAGTTCATCCCACTCATAATCATGGGAGTCTATTATTTCATCATCAGAACTATTCAAGAATTCAGCAATAGTTACCTGATGTACTCTATTAGTCACTTGTAGATCAAAGTGTGGTAAATCAAGGATATGTGAAACTATGACTAATTTCCCCTAGTTAGGATGTGAATCTTGTTGTCAAGGTGTGTCTTTAGTAGCTATTGCTATCAATAGTACTACTGAATTATCTTCTGTTGTTTTGTGTACCTCTTGAATAGTAGCTGGTGGTAATAGAGGGACATGAGTGTCTTGTGGTACCTCAAAGCTTGGTACATAGTGCTCTCCTTGATATTCAGGATTCTCCATGCCAACATGTAATAATCTTTCATAGGACCATTGTTCTAGTTTGGTTTCTTCCGTTTCATCACTCCCTTTGTCAGAAACTGGACTATCGCTTGAAGTAGGGTTTTTTGATTTTTTATTGAAACCTAGTCCTGTTTTATCTTTAGTATCCCTGAATTCCATGTGTACAGGTTCAATGAGTCCTTTTCCTTTGTCGGCTCGCCTAAAGGTCCTTTTCCTTTATATCCCATTTGTTTAAGGAGATTATATCCTTTTCCATACTTCTCCAGGGCTATTTCCACATGTTTTATCTCAGCTTCCTTTAGTTCTCCCTTGTAAAGCCAGGCCAAGATTGCCTGTTCTTTTGTGTTATCTAAAGAAGAGGTGGATGCCTTAACCATGCTAGTTGCTTTTTGGTGTTTGAGATGCAACAGGTGTGAATGATGAGGAAGGTTTTCCATAGGATCTTGGTGACACTGGAAGTTCTATCAATGACGAGGTCATGTCTAGCTTGTATTCTCCCATACCTGTTTCTTCAAGTTTTAAGGTCTTTCCAAAACTTTTCATCACCATGTCTTTGGTAGTCTCAGGATCAATCTCATCCATAGATTCCTTGTTATGTGGAACCATACTACCTACCTTGATATTGTTGCAAGTATAATTAGCATCTGCAGGAATTGTCACTTTCACCCCATTATGTGAGAATTTAATACATTGGTGGAAGGTAGATGACACAACTTTCATTTTATGGATCCAAGGTCTCCCTAATAGTATGTTGTAAGCCAAGGGTAGATCCAGAACATGGCATATGACATTCCTTTCAACTGGCCTGACTCTGATGGGTAGAACAATAAGACCTTTAGAGGATCTCTCTTCCTCATCATAAGCTTTGATAGTGATTTTGCTTCTCGAATCAATGGTCTGTTCTGAGAGACCCAGTTTCCTGATTAGATTAAGGGTACAAATATTTAGTTTTGCGCCTCCATCTATCAATACACGTCTAACACAAGATTTATGAATGAGGACTTCAATATGAAGGGGTTGATTATGTGGATGGGTTAATGATTTATCATCTTCCTCTGAAAAAGAGAGGTAATGTGGCACTGAGATGTGATTAACCATCACTTGGAATTTTTCTATATCAAGGTCCTTTGGTACATTTGTGGCATGTAGGGCTTGTTCCAGGATTTCCCTATGCACTATGAATATTTTAAGCAACTCAAAATTGGAAATTTGAGTAGAGGTTTGTTGCAATTGATCCACCAGGTTGTACTTTGCTGCAGGAGTAGTAACCATTTGTTTTGCCACTTTCGGCTTAGGGATAGTGACAATAGGTACTTTGGAAGTTGTTGTTGGTTTTGATGAGGAATTGGGTCCTTTGATTGTGACTTGTGCTTGACTTCAGGTCACCACATTTGATTGGGTAGATGTGTTTTGAACACCTTTGATAGTGACCACATTATTTGATTCAGTTTTAATGTCTAGCATATTAATCACATTATCATTTTTAGAGTAGGCGTAGTTCACTTCATTTCCTTTTCCTTTAGATGCTTCCCCTTTCTCATAGCTAGGGAACGAATTGTTAAATATTGAATGATCTTCATTAGTGGTGTGTCCTTCCACTTTGATCTTTCCTCCTTCGATAAGGTCTTGGATAACATGTTTGAGTTTAAGACAGTTATTAGTCTTGTGTCCTTTGTTCTTGTGAAAAACACAGTAAGAATTGTCATCCCACCACCTTTGTTTGACTTTCGACTCCCATGGTTTGGAATCTGGGATTGTGAGAACTGTTTTGTCTAATAGTGTCTTTAAAACAGTCTTAAGAGGTTCTCCCAAAGGAGTGAATATTCTTTGAGGCTTGGAAGTCCATGGCTGACCTTTGTTATTCTCATTGTTTGCTTTAGGTATGGAGGTTGTTACCTTGGCATCTTTAATTGCTTGCATGCTATTTGTTAGATTGAACACCTCAGGTTTAGGTTTAATATTGGAGGCATCTACTACTCCATCGTTGACAACTTTTTTGTTTTTATTCCACCACTTAGGTTTGGAGTTGGAGTTGGTAGCTTTGTTTTTTCTTTGGAGAGTGATTTCTCCCTTTTTAACCATGACTTCTTTGATACAGATGGTGTTCTGATCATCCTATCAAAAGCTAGGGGAGTATAGCATTTGCAATGCGTAGTTCAACTCAGGTACCAAGTTATTAACAAATATTTCCATTTTGTCAGATTCGGGAATAACTCTTGAATACCGTGCAAAGATTTTCCTCCACCTTTGTAGAAAGTGCGTAAAGGATTCACCAGTCTTTTGTTTAGTGCTGCACAGATCCATCATAGTCACATCATGCTGTATATTGTAGGAGTAATTTTGGATAAATCATTGAATTAAATCCTCAATTTTTTTACCTTAGGTGTAAGTTTTGAGAACCACTCCATGGCGTTGCCTCCTAGACTTCCAGGAAAGAGCCGCATGAGGTATGTAGGTTCATGCATGTATTCTATGCTCAGAGCACAAAATTCTCTTACGTAGTCATGTGGGTTGGTCTCTCCCATATATTTTTCATATTTTGGTCTTGCCATGTTAGGAGGAAATAGAACCATAGTAATACTCTTGTCAAAAGGAAATGGACAAATGGAGTCCAAAGAGTATTTTGTCTTGGGTTTAGCCTTCTCCTGTTTGAGAGTCGCAAGCTCCGTTTGCATTAAGGTTAGTTGTTTGGTGAGAATAGATATAAGAGTTGACACCTCCTTTTATTTTAGTTGTTCTACATCATAATCCTTAGGTAACTTTACGCCAGTGGATGCTAGATGGAGAAATTATTTCTCTTTATCTTCTCCAATCATCTTTTCCAACGTCTTTTGGAACTTCTTGCTTTGTTTGAGTTTATTGTATTCTTCTTCAGTGATGCCTTCCTCACTGCCTGAATCAAACAAATGATGATCAAAGTGTAGTTCTTCTTCCTCATTTCTATCTTCATGCTTTTGGTTTTTATCATTTTCGTATTCCTCAAAAGCCTTACTCCATTCGTGAGTGGCTCTTTCCATTTCTAGAGAGTCTAAATCAAACAAGGAACCATGGGATGTTTCTCCTTGCTGAAAGTGTAGTGATCTTGGAAGTATTTTTGATTCCTTAGAAGTTTACTTTTTGCATCTTGTGTTAACCATGTATTTGTATCTCAACTTTGTCAAAGTTTCACGATAGTGTCAAGTAGAGTTTCAAATTGTTGAAGTGAGTGTGTCTAGGTAGAGGTGTTGTTTGTGTTTTAGTGGAAGTAAATGATTCCAGCGTAAAAGGATTAGAATGCCTTGATAGTGAGATGGGAATCAAGTTGTTTTGAAAAGCAAATAGACCACACGTATTAAGACTGATTGTGATAAATTGTCAGGACATGCAAGGTAGACGTTTGAAAAAGTATTTTGACACAACAATAGGGAGACCAGAAAAAGCAACAGGGACAGACTAATGAGCCAAAAGGGTATCCAAATCCACTAAGGTTTTCTGAGAAACAATTAGCAAGTGCCCACTATCCTAGATGCAAGCTCCTAGATGAGAGCCATGAAATACAGGATATGAGCCTCTGATGGACTAAATGCGACCTTTCACCCTAGATGCGATGAAGTGCTGACCAGATGCGATGCAGGATACTAGATATGATCTTGCACAACCAAATACAAGCCAGAAATACAGGATGTGAGTTTCTGAGGTTCTGTCAATTTTTGTTAATTCTATCAATTTCATCTTGGAAGCACGTGAAGTTTGTTTGATCTGGGATTGTGTTCTGGGACTTGTCAGTGCATGAAAAACACATGTAAATCAAGGATTAAATTTTGTTACTTTTTTTGAAGGTGTTATATTGTTAATGATTTTCAAACATATCAAGAAGATTTTGCATTGTTAGGGGTGAACAAACACATGCTTACACCCTATTTTCTAGGTAGAGGATGAAAATACTTTCTCATTGACTTAGGTACACACTCAAATGCTAATCAGAATATGGCCATCACCAAGCACACAATGGCTCTAGTCATGATGCCATATTATCCGAATCCAAACACAAGTGAGGGCATGATATGATGAGTGTCTTGGGGCAATTACTTTTTTCCTTGCACAAGGATTATCACCCTTTTGGAGATGAATTAGGTAGTTTTGTCTACAAAGTTCATTGTTTATGATGGGAAAATCTATTCAAAACTATCTCCCATATAATTGCATAAGGAAAAATTGAGGCGTATAGCCCTATGAGTACTCAAGTAGGTATAGTTTTGCAAGCAATATTCAAGTGGCTCCACTTTACACATACCCAAGCATGTTCAAGGAATGATGTCAAAATTTTGAGAACAAAACTGATTTCATCTTCTGAGGCTTTGGCCTACAAGGAAGAAATTATTTATAGTGAGTTGGAAGGGTTGGTGTAAAATCTATCCTCACTTGGGTCATTCCCAAGAGATTTTTTCCTCAACCTGTAGGCCCTCTACTATTTAATAAGCATACAAAGGATTGGCGAGCGTAGGATTTCTAGATTTCTGATTCTTCGAAAGAAGAAGAGCATACTCTCCTAGTCCATGTCATTTTCTCCCAAAACACTTCAGTCAAATATTCATTCCCTCAATCTATTTGAGCTCGATTTAGATATTCCTAATTCATGAAAACATAGTACGTGAAAGCAAAGTTTTGATTATTAAGTTTCCCCAAAATTAGGTGTTTTTCTTGTTCAATTACTATTTTCCAAAACTTAGACAAGGAAGTTGTTCAATTATCCACAAAATTTTAATTCTTTGTGTTGTTCAATTACTTTCCCAAAATGAAGTTTAAATAGTGAGTTTGTTTGCCTTGTTTAGTTACCCCAAATTCCTTTCAAGTTTTTAAATCAATGTTGACTTTTTGATTTTTCATAAAGGAAAAGAACATACTTATCTAATTGATTTAACAAATGAGTAGAAAATGTTCTTAGTTTGAAAGATAAAATGAAATGGAGGTCAAGATAAGGGGATGCCAATCTTTAAAACCACACATTAGGAATCTTTCTCCCACTCTTTTAGCTCCGACAACAATTTGCAAACACTAGTTAGGCTGCTCAAAAGATCAAAAACCAAACTGGTCAAAATGTTAGAGTTTAGGCAATGGAGCATGCAAAATTTTTAACTAGATGCGATCCTAGAAATCCAGAATATGATGCAATATACTAGATGCTAGCCTCTGCTACCAGATATGACAAACTGCTAACCAGATGCAAGCCTGTACTGTAAATGACTTAGGAAATCCCAGATGTGATCCTAGATTTCTGCGATGTGAGAGTGTATCCTGGATGCGAGCCTTTAGGACCAGAAATGAGTCTGTGCCTAAAATTTGGGAAGACAAATTAGTAAAAAAAAGCTTGAAATGAGGCAAAATTTAAAATCAAGCCCCACGGTGGGCACTAGAAATGTGTGTGTTAATTAGTGCACCTGTTATCTGCAACACAACACTTCAATAGATCATTATATTAGTAGAAAAGCATAAAAAGCAAGGGTTTGAAGCTAAATACTATAACCGATCTATTACTTCCTATCTAGGAGGAGTTTGAAGAAAGCCATAATCATACCCTCAGATTATGCACAAATCAATGACATATACAACCTAAGAATGGAAGATTTGAATCAAAACTAATTTAAATGCTCACTAAACATGCATATTAGCTCTAAAAAGTATGATAATAACAATGCATAATATTCAATCTAAGATGCAATATGGATTTAGAAGTAATCTAAACAACATAACAATGCTTTTTAATTCTAAAAATAAGGGCCATTTGAGCTTTAAAACTCATTCTATTTATAGAAGAAATGAGGAGAGAGAGAGGGGACAAGGTTCATTAATGGAGGTGTAAAAACCATTAATTAGGTGTAAGAGGCATTAATGCCAAAGGCATTGATGAGGCATGGGCTTGAGGAATCTCCATTAATGATGTATTTATGAGAGAAATTAAGAGGCATGGTGAGGGGTGTAAGTCCAAGCTTGAGAAAGTGGATTTAGAGGGAGTCAAGCTTGAGAAAGTTGACTTTCTCAAGTGGGTACGTTGAGTTCCTAATCACAAAATTAGGAATGTGACAACATTAGGCAGTGGGTTAGGATAGGATTAAGATTAGGATTAGGCTTAGCATGGGGGGAATAGGTTGGGATGGGTTTGAACCCAGGGTTAAGGTGGTTGAGGTAGGTTAGGTTAGGGGTTAAAGGGAATATTAATGAAATAAATTATAATTAATATATTCATTAAAAAATAGGAGAATTAATTATTTAAGCTTTTTATTGCTTTTGATAATTAATTAGGACTATAGCCAATTAATTAGATTAATTTAGGCTAGAAGATAGGCTTTGCAAGTGATTAGATATAATAAGGTTTCCATTCAATTTCTTTTAAATTAATTACCTTAGCCAGGTTTGATTTGAATTGATTGGAATTAAATTTATTTGATTTGATTGGCTAAGGTGATTAATAAAATTTAGTGATTAAATCACTTAGGAGATTAAATCGGATTCGAATGAATTATGCCAGCCGATTGAAGAGTTGTCTGGACATAATTGGGGGTATGATCACACTTAGGAAAAATAGGGTCTATAGTTAGAGTAGACCAAATTAGGGTGGTTACAACTACAGTAGTGAAGATTTGTGGGTGTCATCCCCACCCTAGTTTTACCTTCAAGGGTTTCTGGGTTACCAAAATCTTTGTGTTATGTGTTCATGATTAGATATTAATCTTTACAACATTTCAATTTATGTTTATGAATACATGGTTAAAATAATTTGTTTAGAACTGGTAGAATTTTTATATATTTGATTAATCACCCCTCTCAATTACTGCTTTCCCATATTAGACTTGCAACAATTGGCATCAAAGCATTTTTCTCTTAAAAGAAGTCTAACCACTTGAGAGTTAAGATCTTGGAAATGGATGCTTATAAGTTGGGAAAGGTCATTGAGAATCGGAAGATTGATATTCAACTGGAACTGCAATAGCTTGAGACAACAAGAGAAGAATTGAGGAAATCCTTAAAAGCTAGGAAGGAATTAGCAACTCATAAGAAAGATACTCTATATAAAGAAGAAGAAACTAAAGGTCTATTTGACAATGAAGACTCAAAAGAAAGTAATGCAACAATTGCAGATCTATTGGAAAAGAACAACACACTGAAAGAACAAGTCAAAAGTCTAAAGATAGAACAATAAACTCAATCAATAACACTATGTGAGGTGATTGATCAGAAAAAGAAAGCTGAGGAAGACAAGACAATGGAAGAAGAAAACAAGAGACAAATGGCTACAAGACTTGCTGAAAGGACTAGTGATTTGCAGAAGCTCACAAACAATCAGTTGGACATGGTCAACCAACTATTATTTGCAATCAAGAAATAAAAAAAAAAGAAATTAAAATCACATATCTGAGATCTTAGAACAATCAACTAAAAAATGAGTTGAGATCTGAAAAAGAACTCATTGAGAGGATGGACAAACCAAATGAAGCAGTGAGATACTTTGAGGAACTTATGAGATCACCAAGAAGTAATAGTGACACATATGGACTTGAAAATTCTGATCACCAGTCTTCCACTAAAGAAGGAGAATCATCAAAGAGTGGAGAATTGAGGAATGCAAAGCCAAAGAATAGCAAGCCTACATGTTATCACTGTGGGAAACCAGGTTACACAACAGACATATGCCAAATCAAGAATAGTAAGTCAAATCCTAAACCTCAATTCAATGGATATTGTTTTAACTATAAGAAGCATGGACATCAGGCACATGAATGCAGGTCAAAGACTAGCAGTACACGTACTTCACCTAGATTCCAAGTACATTGCTACAATTGTTAGAAATTTGGACAGAGAACCCAAGATTGAAGACCCAATGCAAAATCCAAATGGACATCCATAAAATAAGGCAATACATCGAGGAAAGGTAACACATTCAATTGTGATTATAATACAAGGAAAAGTTGAATGCAATGAATATGGTCATGTTGCAGAGAATTCTATAAGTACACATTTTAGAAGTAAATCCAAAATTTGGATGAATGGAAGTATGGTCTGTTATAGTTGTCACAAGATCGTTCATACCAAGAGAGATTTCAAGACTAGAACCCCAACACCTACTATTGAGAAGATAAGGAATTAGATGAATCTGACATGGAGAAAGAAAGTAGATGTGAGTAGTAGTGGATCTAGTGAAGCCAAGATCGTCCAATCCAATAGATCAAGTGATCACACTACTTCCAATTAAGAAGAAAGGTATATAAGGAACTATTATCTCAAATGCTATACTTTACACCAGTTCCTAACATAAGATGTATTAAAGTCCATATCTGCATAAGTTAAGATGCATTAGGACAAATCTGAGGCAAGAATCGAGCAAAAAAATGTAATGAATATTTGATGTTGAGCATCAGTATCAACATATGCCAAGCTTCCATACCAACTAAGCTGATATGTCAATCGAGCGTCAGTAGTTACCAGCCACTATTCTAACTGAGTGATGTGTGATAATCGAGCAATTTAATCAAGGACCGAGGATAGTTGTTATCCACATACCACTGCACAAAGCATTTATTGAAGACCTAATCTGATTATTTGAGGCTATATAATCAATTTAGGCATTCATTCTTCATTCCACATAATGATTAGAGTTTGCAGAGCATTATAAAGGTGATTCAAGAGAAATTTGAGAAATTTTTGAAAAACATTCCACCTGTGCATCGTCGAAAAGTATTGAGAAGGTTGAAGACCCTTTGTTGTCGAGTTACACAGAGTTTGTTTTGTGAACTCTAACTTGCATAAATGATATCCAGTTCATCCATTGACATGCAAAGACAAGACAAGGCAATGATGAATGTTCAATTGGTCAGGAGTGATGTATGTGCACCATCAAATTTCCAAGTCATTCCTGAAACTGCGATGAAGGGAGATCTTACAGGAGCCCTGTCATTGATTCCACCTAAGGTACTCATGATCCATGATGTGTGAGCATGTTATATGTGCAAATTTAGAGGAATTAGAGATTTTGAATTGAGGGAAGCATATGATAAACTATGTGTAAATAGAGTTTTAAAGGATGATCATCAACATATTATCGAGAAAGGGTTAGTCTGTGCCCTAGACTTCCCGCATGAATTTAAGGTTGAATGGATCAGGATTGTGTTGAGCAAGACATATGACATGTATCTATGGTTGGAAAATGGACCAGTAAAGATAACAAAATACATTACTCACCGAGTTACTGGTTATCCCGTTGTGCAAGGGAAGTGTACTGTGTGCTATCAGAGAAAGGATGATATTGAAAAGTTTACTTTGGTCGAGTGAAACAAAAAAGGAATGATAATTTATATGATCACCAATCTAGAAATTGATTTTGGAGTCAGAGTCATTGCACACAAATTCTATCAATCCAGTAGATTACAAAGTGTCCCATGTGTAGCAGTTGATCAGCCATGGAAAATAGTAAAAAGGGATCGTACTTATGATCCTGCCAAGTTACAGATGACTCAACTTTATAAAAACCTCTCAGTAATAAGGAAGGAAAAGAAATCTATGTGTAAGTTTGGTTCCTTACTTATTTGTATATTATTTTATGTAAAAAATACTTTTTCTACAATTAGAAATTTTGTATAGAGTTAGGACCGATCAATAAGAGTTCAGATTATCGAGTTCATTCAATAATTAGGAGAGAATTTTAATACTATAATGGGTAATTATTTTGTGGAGTTCAAGAAAAAGATGAGGCTAAGGAGCAGAATCCCGGTATCACTTGTGGAGAAATGTTGTAATGATGTTTGATTTCTAGTTGATACTTATAACACCTATGTGCAAGTTGTAGTATCGAGGGTAGAATGGATAAGGCCACTACCCCATGAAGTAAACATAGATGAAACATCTGGAGTTATCACAAATACACTTGTAGAGGAAATAGATAGAAAGGTTGAGAGATTTGGAAACTATGATGAAGCTAAATCTAAGATAACTTCAAATTTGAAGGCTGCAACAATAGAGAGGAAGAGAAAGAAAATTGTGATGAATCTTGAGAAAATGCTAGGAGGAGAAGAAGAAGAAGAAGATGCACCAATACATATCACAATAGGTCAAGGAGAGGACCAATATAGTGATTCTGAGGAAAGTGATGATGATGTGGAAGTGGACAAAAAGGGCAAGAAAGTGATGGTTTCTGAGCCAACCAAGAAGAAGAGTTCACAACAAAAATCTACTCCTCCTAGCACATCTTGAATGAGAACCAAGGCATCAATAGTTACTATATATGTCGAGCCACCAAAGAAGAATTTGCTAAAGGATGTTGAAGGGGTAAGCTTAGGAAAACAAAAACAGGTTCAAACTAAATCTGAGATGAGTCACCCAAATAGGAAGCCAATGAGAAAATATGTTATGGGTAAAGATTAAGAAGATGAAGAACTGATAGAAACCGAGGACATTATCAAGTTCAAAGTTAGAACACATCGAAATCCTTCTAATGTTGATTAAATTTATCACAACATCCAGAATTTAGTAGGTTTATCAGGTTTTAAGTTTACTAAGTTTGAGAAATTAAGCAAAACTGATAAGGCTAAGATAGAAGAAGCTATGATAGACATGTTAATACATACAAGATGACACCTTTGGAGGTTGAGAACCTAGTCCCTTATGAACTAGCAAATAAAATTGATGAGAGATGACATCATGCCATGATGACAAAAAGGAAAATCAGAGGAGCATTAGCTCAAATTATGACCGAGTTAACTAAGAAGTGGAAATAAAACTTTATGGATCACTATTGGAATATATTCATTCCTAAATTGAGAGGCTATTACATACTAAATAATTGTGTATAAGGTGTTGTGTAGTGAACCCAAAGGATATGGAAGATCATCTTTGGATTAATAGTTGACAAAAATAAAGATGAAGGTACATCTAAACAAGTTGAGCTTGATAACAAAGAAGACATTGACGAGCCATATAATACTGAGGATAAGACACATGATGATATTGAAGATGAAATGATTGACATTAATGAGGATGAGTTGAAGGAAGTTGTTGAAGATGAGGAGAAAGATAAGGTTGATGAAGAAAAAATTAAGGACTTAATAATTGATGAGGTAACACAAGGTTTGAATGCTGAGGAACAGGAAAAAGAGGCACTCGTAATTCAAAATTACCCTACCAAGACCAACCTTGAAGACAATGCAGAGGGAGATAAAAGCAAAGAAGAACAAGCAGATAAGTCTACATTAGATATCTCAAAATCACTTGAAGAAGTCACAAAGGTGACTAAGACTCTGAAGACCGAGGAGAAACAGGAACCTAAGGAGGAAGAGGTTGTTCAAGCATTGGTACAATTACCTAATGTTACTCCTCTGGTATCTACCAAAGTTAAGAGAGTTGATACATCTTTCAAGCAGATACTTAACACTTAGAAGGAGATAGTATCAATTAGTGGTGATACTAGTATTTTGAAAGATGAACAAAAATTGAGTAACAACTCACCATAACTAATGATGAAGAAATCACACAATAAGAAGAAGGATAAGAGCTCTGAAGTTACACTTGGCAAAGTTATAATTATTCCAAAATGGGATACTAATAGCTTATCTTACGAGCAGATGCTAATCTTGTAGGACTTATTGAATAGGAAGAGGAAGAAAGAATAATTGAAACAACAATATCAATAGAAGCAGGTACTGTATGAAATAAATGAAATATTTTTGATGCATTTGAATTTCAAGACCAGAATGAGAAGGCACCTATCTTGGAATAATTGGTTCATATTGTTCAGAAGGTTAATAATGATGACATAAATGCAAATTAGTAATTCCTACAAAGATCCGAGAGAAAATTCAAGACCAAGGTACTTGAGAAAGTTGCAACAAAGCTTATCGAGAAGCAAGTTGTACTTTCTGATATGGTAAGTAACTTAGAAGAAGTAATAGATAATTTTATCTGTTTGTAAAAACAACTATGTGATACTAAATTCTTTACAAAGGGAAATCAACAACTTATTCATAAGCTACAAATAGATTTATTGTCAACATGACAATTACTGAGCATGGATGCAAGTTCAAGCTCTTTTCATTTTAGCAGGTTGACACATGCCCAAGGGAGACTAGCCAAGCTTATGGATAATGATGGTAGAATAATGGCTAAATTTATTTTAATTCAGATAATGTTGATACCTCATTTGGAGGTTATGCAGAAAGAGGTGAAAGCAGTAAGGGAACTATCACACAAAGATCCATCTCTGAACATTGCAGAGAGTCTGATTGATCTATCTACCGAGCTAGAAATCAAATTTCAAGTTTTGGAATCTACATGGACAAGTTGGGATAATGCATTAGCAATGATACTACAAATCCATAAACCATTTTTGGATAAGTATGGTTTTACCCCAACGGCCCCGACAGATCAAAGTAACAAGAGTGACAAAAATAAGGGGGAAATGTCATAAGAATCATGACAAAGCATTTTTTCCACTAATAATAAAGGGGGAGATTTTTGATCTCCAAGTTTTGTTGTCTATTAGTGCCCCACACTTAGTCATAATCAAGACAGGTTGGTCAGTCATCACTGTGACCAAGCCATCTCACTAACGCTAAGACCGAGCAATAGTTACTGTCGAGCAAGTCAGAGGTCGACGCGTACTCAATGGATGCCAAGAAAAATGATTTTTGAGTTGCATAGAAGAGTTATTGTCGAGTGACAATATACAGTTATGCCAAGTGAGACGCTATTGACCGAGCACTAGTGTTTGGTTATGCCAAGTAAAATACTTTTTATATATGTTTTTGGAGTGGCACAAACACCAAGGTAAACCAGTTTGGCCGAATTCTATGGAGAATTTAATGATCATGCACAAAGATTTAATGCATTAATTGCAGATTATTTTTATGATCATGAATCCCTATGCAAGTTGTTGGTGCTCAAATCAATAGATTGGATTTCCTATGAACTTGACAATCCAATGCTTGGAAACCTAATTGATTTGGCCAACTAACAAGTCACAACCAAGGTAAGGTTGGAACTTCTGCAATTTGGGCTTTGCAGAACCAAGGCTGGTAGGCCTATACCTTAAACTTATCCTTCAAGTGTTTTTTATAGCAGATGAGAAACACTTCAAACTCATTTCTCAAGTATGGCAAGGCACTTAAAAGAAGTCAAATAGTAATCAATACAACATAAAACTGCATGATTTTTGAGATTTGTAAGACTGCTTTATAAGAATGTATAAATAAATGGATGCTAGGATATCTCAACAACTCAAAATGATAAACCAAATGACTATATCCAATAATAAATTAGATCAGTGCCTATATCAACTTGGGCAGATAGATTCAATCCAAATTCAATCCTATGTACTGTTCAAGCTTAGCTTAGAATTGTCACCCTAAATCAGGCATTAAGGCTTCATGGCAATTCTATCTGACAATGGAAACTTCTTCTAGCTATGGGTGAACTATGGATGAGGAAGAATCTCCAAATTCTAGGCTGGTTCCTATCTGATATGGAATATCACCTCTCGAACAAAAATTTAACTGAGAAAAAGGAAGAGAGATTTGAAATTGAACTTGCATAAAAAAACTAGAAAAAGGTGATACACCAAGGAGATTCAGATTCTTTTGAAGCTTCAAACTAACATTCACTTATCATACCCTGATGAATCTCTGCACTGTCATTCACTGCTCAATACATAGGTTAATTGGAAGGTAACAACTAGGGTTTGACCACAAGTAGTACTTTTACCATTAACAACATGCATATTCTGCAAAAGGCTTATATTCTATAATATAGAATAGGAATCAATACGATTCACTAAACCATATTCCAAAGGTATTACTCTTATATGCAGAAAATTGAAAAGGAACTTGAACAAATGATCACAATAAGATGTATGTAAAAAAGTGGGTCACTATATTCTTCTCAAAATCTGTATATAAGTTACATGTATGAATTCCCGAGCAATGGAAAGGAATAATGAATCCTCTTGCACACAACTGAAATTACAAGCATGGACTTAAACTGGAATACAAAGAAAAATGAATCAACAGCTATAGGAATCAGAAATTCACTAAAGCTCTTTTCTCCACCAATTTGACCCCCCTAA
>MU223627.1:321794-332381 GCA_018584345.1 Thuja plicata
CATACTTTCAATTATGCCTTTTATTCTGCAATGTACTATTGTTTTGACATGAAAAGAAAGATGAAATAACATTTGTATAATACATTCAGCTTGAATGCACAATGTAATTAATCAAAATTGTAATTTAAATTTTTTGGAATGTGATCAATTCTTAGAGTACAAAATGACAATTCCTGAAAATGAATGCAATTATAAAATGTTGATTAATAATACCTGAAGGATAATATTTATGGGACCTCTAAAATGCAATCTCTTTCTATTTATGATTATTTTGATGCATGGTGAAAATTAGGATAACAATTTTTGTGACTTCTGCTAGATGTCTTCCTGCTAGACACAACCCTAGACCTTTATCCTTGGGAAATGGAGTTAGGAAACTTGAAACCATGAATGAAATCATTATTGAAATGAAAATGCAGCTATCCTAGACCTAATACAATGTAAAGACCTACTTGATTGGACAATACTTATTGAAAATGAAAAACCTATACTAAAACCTAACCATCAAAGCAAAGCTTGAGATTTATTCCATTAACTGGAATTTGCAGAACTTCTCCATCAGTTGTGGACAACTGATAAGCATTGTTTTCCTTGTTGGCTATAATAACAAAAGGGCCTGCTCAAAATTTGTCAAATTTATCATGCTACCCTGGCCTGCTCTTTAGTACATCCCACTTAAGTACTAGATCACCTTCTTTGTAATCCCTGGATGTAGTCTTCTTGTCAAAAGACCTCTTAGTTTTTGCTTGGACCAATTCCATAGTTTCAAATGCCTTTCTCCTTTCTTCTTCTAATTGCAATAAACTGACATACCTTAAGGCAAGGGGATCTCCTTCTTCAAAAAGCAATATCTGATCAACTAGCTATAGTGCAGGGAATTCTGTAGATATAGGCAATCTAGCCTCTTTTCCATAAACAAGAACATAGGGTGAATTCTCAATAACCTGCTTAGGTGTAATTCTATCCAGCCTTAGAGCTGCCTTCAACTTAGAGTGCCAATCCCTCTTGTTTCCTTGCAAATTCTTCTTGATGATCCTGATTAGGTTTTTATTGGTAGATTCTGCAAGACCATTACCATGTGGGTAGTAATTAGAAGAAGTACTTAAGTAAATACCATTCTTGACAGCCCACTCTGTTATAGCTGTTCTAATAAAGGTTAAAGCATTATCTGATATGATTGACTAAGGAACTCCAAACCTTGTAACAATATCATCATAGAAATTTAGAACAACATTTCCAGAAGATTCTTTTAGTGTAATTGCCTCAGTCCATCTACTAAAATAATCTGTGGCAGTTAAGATCCATCTATGCCCTGCACTAGAGTTAGGGTATATTGGACCAATAAAGTCCACTCCCCACTTGTTGAATAGCTAATCAACAATGATTGGCTTCAATGGTATTGCTGCCAACCTTTGTTTTCCTGCAAACATAGCACAACTTTGGCATCTTCTTGCCCATGAATGAGCATCCTTGAATAAATCTAGCCAATAATAGCCAGCTCTTAGAATCTTCCATGCTGTAGTCTTGGGGTTGAAATGCCCTCCACAAGATCCTTCATGAAATTTAGATAGAATATTGTTTTGATCCATACAATCTATACATTTAAGAAGCATACCAGCAAGATCTTTCCTATACAAAGTGTTATCTATTAGCACATAAGGAATAGATTGAAGCCTAAAGTACCTTCTCTTGGCTCTGTCAAGGTGTATTGGATATTGACCGGTTTGCACAAATCTGGTCATATCTGATAACTAGGATGCTGAATCATTAGCAAGCACAAAATTACATTGGAGGAGGATGGCCTCTTCAGTAGTTTCAACCTAATCTTCTCCTTCTACCATCTGAGCACACAAACCTTTTCCTTGAACCAGCTTGGTTACATGGATTTGTACATCATACTCCATGACTTTAGTTATCCACCCTGCCCTTTTTTCACTCACATCTTTATTCAACAGAAATTCTTTAATGCTAGGGTGTGCAATCATTAGATGTATTTTATTCCCAGCAACCAGATGCTTAAACTTCTATAAGGCTTTTATAACAGCTAGCACATGTCTTTCTAAAAAGCTATATTTTTCCTCATAATTATTCATACTTTTTCTAAAAAAGGCTACTGGCTGCTCCTGTCCTTCTTCATTCTTTTGCACCAGCATTGCTGAAACTGTATCAATACCACCATAAGCATATAAAGCAAAATCCTTAGAGAAATCAGGATTAGCTAGTGTAGGGGCTAAATATAAGGCATTCTTAATTTTCTCAAAACTCTCTTTTCCCTCAGTAGTCCAGCTGAAAGGCACATCTTTTTTCAATATAGAAGTTAAAGGTTTCAACAAATTTGCAATATTGGGAATAAAGTGTCTAACAAAATTTATCCTTCCAATAAAACTTTGCAATCCCTTTTTATGTTTAGGCAATGATAGCTCGAGAATTGCATGAATCCTTTCAGGATCAATTATTGTACCTTCTTTAGACACTTGATACCCTAAAAGTTTGCCTTCATGTACTGCAAAGACATACTTCTTTGGGTTAAGAGAGATTCCAAACTCTCTACATCTCTGCAAAATTTATTTCAAATGATCAATATGCTGGTTTGCAACCTTGCTGTAAATGGTAACATCATCTAGATACACCAAAACAAATTTATACATTAAGTTTTTGAAAGCCATGTCCATTGATTTTTGAAAAGTGGCCCCCCCATTTGACAACCCAAATGACATCCTTCGGTAGGCCATTGTTCCCCATTTAGTAGTAAAGGTTGTTTTGAATTGATCAGATTCCTTAACTAAAATATGATTATAACCAAAATATCCATCCAAGAGTGAGAATATTTTAGAACCTGAAACATATTGAAGGATATGTTCCATGAAAGGGAGGGGATGCCTATCTTTTAGAGATTCCCTATTAAGGTCTCTAAAATCTACATAGAGTCTTATCTCTCCATTTTTCTTCCTAACAGGAACTAGATTGGAAACCCATGATGTATGCTTTATTGGGAACACTATGCCTCCATCTAAGAGATCTCTTAGTTCTTTCAGCATTAAAGGCTCTAATCTGGGGTTTATGGGCCTTTTCCTTTGCCTGATTGGTTTTGCATTTGGTTCTAACTCTATAGTGTGTTGAGTTAGTTGGGGATCAAATCCTTTTAAATCAACATAATCCCAAGCAAATACATCACTATATTCTCTGAAAAGATCAATAAAAAATTCTTTTTCCTTGGGAGAGTTTATTTTACCAACCTTTAGATACTTGTCTCTGAAGATCTCCACTTCCTCATAATGATCYTCTTTAACCAGCAAAYTGGTTTTAMYTTTTCTRAATTGATCATCARAATTAAARGTTGATTCTAGGCTRACYAATCCCCTYGGAAGCTTATTACTCCCTTGGAAGCTTATTACTCTTTAGCTGAATAACTYGGTTCTCCATTTGCTGATCATAGCTTTCTCTTTTAGGAGCAATAAACTCTTCAGTTTCTGTCATAAAACTTAAGATGTGTTCATCAGTGTAAAATACTTTCCAATTAGCATCATTATCAGGAATAGATGGTCTTTCCACAATTTTAATATGTGAATGGTCTGAAACTAGTCCTTTATTTTCTGTAATTGAAGCATGTGCACCAATACCAGCTAGTCTATCAGCATGTATATTTTTCCTTCTAAGTATGGAAATGAGATTAAAGGCATCAAAATCTGTCAAAATATCAAACACTCTTGACTTGTACAGCTTTAAGAGATCATTTTTAACAACATTAATACCTCTTACCTATCTCACTATCAACTCAATGTCCCCAAATGCTCTTAAACATTTGATTCCTCTTTTCCTAGCCCACTCCAAGCCTTGGATCAAGCTTTCATACTCTGCTACATTGTTAGAACATGGAAAAGATAACTGATAGGTAGCATAAAATCTATCACCTTGAGGTGAAATCAACATAGCTCCTGCACCAATGCCATCCTTATTCTTAGACCCATCAAAATACAAATCCCATAGCTGGTTAGATAATTCAGATTCAAAACATTGATCTTTAATCAGATTAGGAACAACTGAATCAAATTCTAACATCACATAATTACCAAAACCAGCATCAAACACATCTATTTCTTGGTCATTTCTATCTGCCCATTCATCAAGAACCATATCGGGATACTCCTCAATTTGTGTGTTATAAGATGAAATCTCATTGATTTCATCTGGATCCATGATCACACAGCTTGCATTTATGGGACTAGGATTATAAGTCTCTATATGGTCTTTGGCCCATAATTCTGATTTTATGGTCACCTTAGCACCATACCTAGTTCTGAAATACAGGTGAGACCAATCTGATGAGAAATATCCATCTATCTTGGCTATGAAATCTCTTGATAAACATAGAGAAAAGTAAGGAGGCAGATCTATGACAAAAATATCTTGGGAAATGGAGAAATTTGGACATGAGTGCAAGGTTAGACTTGCATTTTTAACAACCCCAACAATTTTAACTGAAGAACCATCAAGTTGAACAACTCCTTTCTCAAGAGGTTCATACTTCAAATCCAATATATTAGATATACTCTTTGGCATGACAGTGCTGGTTGCACCACTATCAACCATACAATTATGCACTAATTTGTTTCCAATGATTAAAGAAACATAGAAAGGAGGAGGCTTAACATTTGTAGATTTCTTACTTCCCTTTTCTGTCACCTTCTGCATATTTGCTGATTTTCTTTCAGTTGGTATTGCTGGCTGCTTTAATTCTACAACATTTTTACTCTCTTGTGATACTTGCTGCTATACTTTACCAATCTTCTTTTCCTTATGTTTGACTGCTTCATCCTGAACCACTAAAGGCTCTGAATTGGCCAAGACAACTCTAGGAGTATGATGTACAGCTTGATGTGGAATTTCTGTTCCTTTTGACAGTTCCTCCTTTAATAAATCAGTTTGCCTTGGAATAGCTAATGAATCCCACATGGAAATAGAAACATTCATCTTTTTCATATTATCAACAATGTTGTAAGGAACAACAAATTATACCTTCTAAGGAGACTTACTAATACTCTGATCCAGCTGTTTTTGATACTGTATTGCTCTGTTTGTATGAGTAGAGGTTCCCTTTAGGATTGAAACTGGTGGAGAGAGTGATGATTGATTTGTAGTAGCAATCCTAGCAGTTGATTGCTCTGATTCTAGGGCTCTCTTCTTGGCTCTGGTATTTTTTGATATGGATGAGTCACCATTTACTCCACAGAACTCCTCCTCTTTCCAATTGAGGAATGCAATGTCAGGAGCAGATGTATCACAGTGTTGCTGAGCCTCTTCAGTAGATACAGTAGGTTGTGAATCTATGATACTTTGAACCATTAAGGCTTGATTGAGCACTCCATTAGTACACTTAGACTGATTGTGTTGTTCATTACAAGGATAACACCACTCATAATCCATAACAAGGTTATTCTGGCTAGGAATAATATCTCTAACAACATTGAGAGGTGCTGGATTGTACGACCTATAAGGCCTTTGATTCTAATTTTTCCTATTTGCATTACTATTCCCTTGATATTACTGCTTATTGCCTTGATAATTGGGCTGATTAGGCTGCTGAGATGAGGAACTAGCAAATTGATTTTGAGTATGGGCTATGGGATGGATTTGCTATCTTTTCAGGTTCACTAATTCATTCCGAAAAGTTTATAGCAAGCTCTCATTCTTTTGCTGGCTATTTTTTATACTTTCCAATTCACTAGGAGAGACCATAGGCATAATTTCTTCACTTTTGTAAGATGGCAATGGAGCTAATGGTGGAGTAATCAATGGCATATTTGGCTGGATATTGGGAAAGTAAGGCATGGGTGGCCTAGGAGCTATCTTTCCTACCTGAATGAGACTATTCTCTGCTCTAATTGCAATATCATAGGCTTGAGGTAAAGAATTTCCTCCCATGGACTATATCATTACTGAAATATCACTATTCAAGCTTTTGAGAAAGTATAGAAAAACATATTCGGCAGAGGGTCTTACCGTGGCAGGAACCCTATTCCAAGTTTTTTGAAATATGAGATTAAAATCACTTAACTCTTCTTGAGGAGCCCTTTTTATAGTAGTTAATTTCTCTACTAAAGAAAAATTGTCAGATTTATTCTCAAAAAACTTAGAAAGATTTTCCCCAAAAACATCCCATGTAGCAATATAATTTATTGGAAGATTTCTGAACCAGTCAAGAGCTTTACCTTTAAGTGATGTAGCCAACAACTTCATAGCCACATCTTCCTCTATGACATGGTGGACATTACACAGGGATGCAATATCTTTGATGTGTTCAATAGCTGTTACTTGACCTTCTCCGGTGAATGATGACAAACCTTTCAAGGCAGCCAAGGGTATATTGTTGTGATTTGCAATCCGAAGAGGACTACATTGCTCAAAAGGGACAAAAGGTAGATTTATTGCCATTCCTGTAGCTGGTGGTACTTGTTGCTAAATAGAAGGTACAACAGGAGGTTGAGTATGCTGAACTACCTTCCTTTGGTAAGTCTTCAAATTATGGGGATTTGCTGCAGTAACACTTATAGAAGCTCCAAAAATAGAAATATTTATAGACAAATCTTCAATACTTGGAAACTCTGATCTGGAATGAGTAGGAACACTTAGATCCTTAGGAAGATTGATTTATTCAATAATAACCTCAAGTTCTTCTAAATTCACAGCTTGATCTTCAAAAATGGGATTATCAAATGAAGAAAAAATTGAGTTCAATAGAGCACCTCTTGGATCTTGTGATGTTCTTCCACCTTTGGATGATCTTCCTCCTCTTCTGCTTGACTATAACTCCTGGTACACAAATCCTTGCTTGTTTGATCTTGTTGGAGTTTTGCTCATTAAAATCCACACTGAGAGCTAAAATCAATCACAAAACTTAAATCAGAATTGAGAAGCAGTTCGCTGTCCCACCGAGCGTGCCAAAAACTATTCAGGCTTAGAATTGTCACCCTAAATCAGGCATTAAAGCTTCATGGAAATTCTATCTGACAATAGAAACTTCCTCTAGCTGTGGGTGAACTATGGATGAGGAAGAATCTTTGGATTCTAGGCCGGTTCCTATCTGATATGGAATATCACCTCCTGATCAAAAATTTAACTGAGAAAAAGGAAGAGAGATTTGAAATTGAACTTGCATAAAAAAACTAGAAAAAGGTGATACACCAAGGAGATTCAGATTATTTTGAAGCTTCAAACTGACATTCACTTATCATACCCTGATGGATCTCTGCACTGTCATTCATTGCTTAATACATAGGTTAATTGGAAGGTGACAACTAGGGTTTGACCACAAGTAGTACTTTTACCATTAACAACATGCATATTCTGCAAAAGGCTTATATTCTGTAATATAGAATAGGAATCAATGCAATTCACTAAACCATATTCCAAAGGTATTACTCTTATATGTAGAAAATTGAAAAGGAACTTGAACAAATGATCACAATAAGATGTATGTAAAAAAGTGGGCCACTATATTCTTCTCAAAGTCTGTATATAAGTTACATGTATGAATTCTCGAGCAATGAAAAGGAATAATGAAATCCTCTTGCACAACCAAAATTACAAGCATGGACTTAAACTGGAATACAAATAAAAATGAATCAACAACTATAGGAATCAGAAATTCACTAAAGCTCTTTTCTCCACCAAATTTGACCCCCCTAACATAAAGCATAAAATCCCTCTAAATAGCCAACATGGCTTATTTCAAATAGTCTTCCCTCCAAAAAGAAAGCCCTCCAAAACCTCTCCATAACTATAGGGTTTAAAAAATTACCCTAAGACAAAAAACCCTAAGTTTTAGCCCCCCAAAACTATACCAATTACCAATGTATCAATTACATCCCATTCGAATACATGACATTTTTTAGCAATGTTCTATCACCCTATTCAAAACCCGACTACCTAAAATCAAAGGGTTAGAAACCCTTATCAAATCGGCATCAACCCATCTCTAACTCGGCTGACACTATACCATTATGGTTGATGTTGCTGTGGTTTGGTAACCAGCATGGTTTGCAATTGATTTGATCACCACTAGTTGGAATGGATAGTTTTATCCTGTCGTGGCACAAAAAGGTACCAATGTGGCAATGTCGATGCATTTGAACTATAATTGCATTTACTTCATCTGACAATGGATTTCAAATGAGAGTAAAATACAATGTGTTCCATTTATCATTTTCATTTGCATCTTTAGGGTTTTGTTTCTGTGGTGCCGCCATGTTTGAAACTGGAAACCATGAATCTCTTCTATGTTTCCGCCTTTGTTCTGTAGAGAAACTTTGAGTTTCATGAGCTTTGTGAGGGAAAAAATTTCGTTTACATGCTCAATGTAACATATGGCATCTTTGTTGTCACATTCTTCTTTAGTAAAGGCCTCAGCTTTTGATCTTCATCTGCTTAGAACTCGGGTTCCAACTGTAAGTTTACTTGCACTTGCTTTAATTTTGGCATGTTTCGATGATATAGTACCTTCGGTCTTCTTTTTTTTTTGCTTGATTTCGGGTTTCATCTATAAGTTATCTTTAGTCTTCTTGAAAGCTTGGAACACTTGATGATGAAGTGTTTTCAAAGCCATTTACAAATGGCACTATAGATTCAATTGTAACTTGGGTTCTAACTTTAATGTCTTACCACCATTTTGGGTTTTAAACTGCAGTGTATGAAGAAGACTCGGGGAGTTCTTCTCTATTTGTGACCACCATTTGTAGATTCGGGATGCAACACCACTGCAATCTTGGAATGGTCTTAAACTATGATTGAGATGTCAACCCATGAACCTTGGCTCTGAACTAGGGACATCTCAGTCATAGTTTTAGACTTATCCCCAGTCTATTGTGTGATATGTAACTGAGAAAAACACCGCAGCCTCCTCAGTTTATTTTTTCACTTCCTCCTTCAGACACATGGGCAACAGACCAATTTATGAATGTTTTACTTCGACCACCATGTGGGTTTTTTGGAAACCATGACTTTCTTCAGCATATAGAAATGTAGCTTATGACTGAAAGGTGTGGTGAATGTATTCTCTTCAAACTTTATGACATCTTTCAGTCATAAGCTTTACATTTCTCCTGCGAGTTGACACAACCATGATTTGATAGTATAATGTTCCAGCAGCTTTTGTATATATAGATAAGTGATCATCTCCTTTGTTGTTTATTTATCTATGCTTATTGCATCCATGTGAACCTTCTAAATGTTTAATGCATGTTGGTGCTCTTTGTTTGATGTCGACTGTAGCTTTAAATCTTCATACAACTCTTGAACTATCATTTGTTTACTATCGAGCCCATGAACTTCAGTACTGCTCGATGTCGAACCTCTTTGTCATTCCCACAAGATTTTACTTACATCACTTAAAAATAACCACATAGCTTTGCACTTGGAGTTGTCAGTTTGATGCTTCTTAAATTTTGAAGTGAACCACGGGATTTGTATTGTCTGAATTTTTTAATAAAAACATTATTCTTGCTGTCTTCAAATACAAGTAATTAGCAAGCACAATATATGCTTCTCTGTTTGATGACACTCCACTGTTTGAAAAAGAAACACACATAAGATATTTAACTGCAACATTATGTTAAAAAACACTATTAGTTTACAGTCTTGATGAAAATATTGAGCATCTCTTTAGCATGTTAGCACAAATATTTTGAATATGCTGCTGTTCTTTAATGTAAAACTACACTGTTTTTCTTTTGAAGTATACCTAGGAAAGAACAAACCCATGGGGTTCGGGCACGGGCTCACGACTCCCATGGATTTTAATTCAAAATAGTAAACCCATTCTACATATATAATTCTTATCAATATTACATGCCCTATTCTATTATCAAGAATGTTCATCTTTTCAAAACATCTATATGAGATGTAAACTTTGCAAAAAGAAATTGTCTCAACAGTTTGTCTAAAACACATTATACACTGCAATATTTCAGAACTATTAAGCATAGTATAGTTTAATGAAGCTTCTGGATATCTTTTAATACTTTTTCCATTATGTTTTCTTTCTGTATGTGTAAACCCATGCTGATTTAATCTCTGTCCTTACTTGTAATTTTCACATCTTTTGTTCCATGCTTTTACTTTGTCAGCATTTTCTCATTTAACACAGTTTATGCATAATCTTTATGTATGAGATTTCAACTTTGATCTTCCAAGTGAACTTTTAACAAATGTCTAGCAGCAACATATATATGAAGAAGCACTTACTGTAACAGTACTTTCACGCTTTCCATTAATTGCATAAAAATAGTGAATCTTCAGAGTCTTTCAATTCTGCAATTCTCCAGCTTTTTCTGTTCATGTCCTTTCTGTAGCATCTTTTGCATCTTCATATGTCTGCACCTCATCCTTCTTATGTACATGAGCAAAAACCTTCTGAGACATCAACCATCCTTCTGCATATAATGGTTTATGTGAAGTTCGAGCATGGGCTCGTGACATCCATTGCATCATTTTCTTTTGTTTCCTGCATTCAGTTATAGATACCTGTCCATTTGCACACAAAATAACACTCAATTTATTAGGTCATCAAATCATATGCACCAATTAATATTT
>MU223627.1:348344-369556 GCA_018584345.1 Thuja plicata
AGCATCAAAAACAACGTTTCAAAAGGAGTAGAGAGAGACAATAGAAACTTCAAGCACTTTGGGGTTTGCATTCATTTGTTTTCCTTTCTTTGCTTGTACATTTTATTGGTTATGCTTCAAGTTATTCGTTTTAGTAGTACTTGTGTATTGGATTTATATCATTTCTAAAACCTTTGCTACTAAACCTCGCCTTTGGAAAGCTTGGGAATCATGAATGATGAAAAGAGGTGTACACTGCCCAAAGTGCCAAAGGTAATTTGGAGTCCCATGCTCTTTTGTTATTGCTCAATATTCTCTTTATGATTTTTTAGTATACTCTTATTACTTGATTATGCCTGACCATTTCTTTGTGGATGGTAAGGGGAAGAGTATGACAAATTAATACCACAAGTACTACAAAAATTTGAGAAAATCCTTGGATCTAAAGCACATGTCATTATCCCAAACAATCTTGAAAGGAACACCAAATCTTGTTAGTATATTTTCTGTTAAGAATTTTATTACTACCTTTTTTGTAGCTTGTCTAGAGGGTATGGATTCAACCCACTTAGTAAAGTAATCTGTTGCAACTAGAATCCATTTGTGTTGTCCACTAGAAGTATCAATAATTTCACGAATGAAATCTATCCCCCAAATTTGGAATGGCTCTTCAGTTGACAAAGTTCTGATGGGTAATGCACCATCATATTTTAATTTCCCTGAGAAATTTTTACAAGCTTCACATAACTATCCTTAAAAATATATGGCCAATAATAAACATCATGTAGTATTTTATGGGAAGTAGTTCTTGCTGAGAAGTGACCACCACATACTCCACCATGTAACTCCTTCAATACTAAATTTGCTTGGCGCATATCTAGACATAATAAAAGGATACCTTATCTATTCTTCCAATATAAGTCACTTTGTATCAAAACATACCTAGATGCTTGTAACTTTATTGTCCTCTTTTGATTGTCATTTAAACCTTCTCGGCTTTTCATGTGTTTAAGGAAATATACTATATCATTACACCAAGGACAATTTTTAATACTTACTACTGATTTATCAGTGCTCACCTAATTTATTTGAACTTCCTCAAGATTTGATTCAACCATAAGTTTAGCGAGACCCTGTCCTCTGACAAACTTTGTTATTTGGATCTCCATGTCAAAATCCTGGATTTGATTCACCCATCTGCATCTCCTGCCTATAACCTATGACTGCTTAAATATATCTTTAATTGCTACATTTGGCACATAAGGTATCACTTTATCTCCCACCAAGTATGGTCTAAAAGATTTCACTACTTTGACTAGGGCATAAGTTTTCTTCTCATTTATGTCATAATTTAATTCTACTGCTTGAAGAGTTTTACTAAAAAATGCTATTGGCTGCTCATAGCCCTCATCATTCTTTTGTAACATAACTACAACAATAGTATGATATGATGCAAAAGAAAATAACTAAAAAGGTTTTGAAAAATTAGGTGTCTTAAGGACTGAAGCCTCCTTGATTTCTTTCTTAATATTAGAAAATGCCTCTAGGGTTTCATTCCCCCATTTAATTTCTGCACCTTTCTTAAGCATCTTAGCAATATGCTTAATAATCTCTGAAAAGCTTGGGACAAACCTTCTTACAAAATTTATTTGTCCAAAAAAGGATTGGATTCCTTTAACATTCTTAGGGATTTGGATTTTATCTACGACTGCAATCCGTTCAAGGTCTATTCTTACACCATTATTTGATACAATGTGCCCAAGTAGCTTCCCTTCAGTTACTCCAAAATGACATTTTTTTGGGTTTAGAGATATCCCATATTCCAAAGCTCTTTTAAAAATCTGTTCCAAATGATTATAATTCTCTTCTGCCCTTTTTGAATATGCAGTCAGATCATCTTGATATACTTCCTATTGGTTGTATTCCTGGTTCTGGTCTGTTTGCCAAAATTTTGTGATCCTCATGCTCTTTTCTTTCCTAAAGCCAGAAGTCTCTCAGTTCCTTGTAATATCCCTGTTGAAATTTTTAGGGTCTTCAGGTCAAAATCCATGTGAAAATGCAAAACCTCAAAACCCTAAGTCCTGCTCTAAGCCAAAATGAGAAAAAAGCCCTTAAAGATGTTCATCATGCTTCTATTTTGGTGTTACCTTTTTTGAAACAACTTAAGTCATGTGTTTTTTACCATAGTCGCCTAGTCGCGTGATCCTAATAGCATATTCTTTTTTATTACGAGACTTGGCGATTGACTTGTGTCGGGATGTCTCTTAAAGAAATAGAATATTATTTTTGTTTTACGAGACTTGGCAGAGCCCTTCAGTCGCGAAGTCTCCAAATAAAGAAACATGTCAGCAATTAGCAAAAGGGCCCATAGATGAGTCGCGGTGTTGCGTGAATGATCTAGTAGTTAGTGAATTTTTACGAGATCACTTTCCGATTTCTTCAGTCGCATAGTCTCTGAATTGGCTTGTAGTTATGTAATAAGTATAAATTTCATGTCACGTAGTCTCCAAAAGAGATAACAGTTAAGTGAAAGATGCCGAGACTTCTTGACTAACCGCATGCAGTTTGGAATATAAGGAAGTCGGGTGGTCACTGGATTAGGATGCTGAGTCAGTTTTTTATTCAGCAATTCAGAGACAAGCGATGGAAGGAGACACATGTCCAAATGTGAAAGGATTAAGAGTTTTGTCGCGTGGTCTCCTAAAATAAAATGATCATTTGGCGATTAGGAGACTAAGTATAAGGTCATTTGTTGTTGCGTAGTCTCTAAACAATTTAAAGGTATTAAGGAATACTTAGCGACTTAGCGGAGCCGTCAGATGCAAAGATGAATAGATCAAACGGTGGTCGTGAAGTCTCTAATTAAAAGAGCCTTAAGGAAAAGGTACTCACGACTTGGAGATAAGGGTTGGTCGCGTAGTCTCTAAATGAGAATCAAGGGAAAAATGCTTGTGATGTTGTCTCTAAAAGATTTGTCAACTAACATTTATACTCAGTGATTAGGTGACCAAGGTTAGTCATGGGGTCTCATAAAAAAAAGTAACATTCAGTGACTTGGAGATAACTGTAAAAGATAAAGGTAATCGTTAGTCGCAGAGTGTCTGAATAAATTGTGAGTTAAGTTTTTCATCCAACGACTTTGATTTCTTTAGTCGTGTGATCGCCATAAATAAACTATGGTTTCCCAAGCAAAGAAAATAACACAGTCGCTTGGTCTCCAACAGATTTAAGGGTTAAAAGAGTTGGGTTTGTGACAAGGAGATAATACACAGTTGCGTAGTCGCTCAATATGAAATTTCAGAAAAGGCGATAGTTGCTGACATGACAATGTGAAAGATTTGGCGTCCAATGAAAATCCAGAATATTGATTGATGAATAAAAAGGGCAGCTGAGATGTATGACAGAGAGCCAATCACATAGAGGCATGTCATCTCCTTTGAATTTTATAAGGATTTTTTGAAGATACACATATATGAATTTTATTTCCTGTCACACTCATGAACTACGACTAAGTTTTTAATCAATTTCACAGCGTGTTGAATTGAAGACATAATTGATGATTTTTCAAATGATGAGTCATGTACTTGAAACAATTACCATAAATAGTTGATTGAAGGCTCATTTTTAACTTATCTTGCATTCAAACTTACAGAGCGAAGAAGTGCTAGGTTTTTTGAATTGAGAGAAGAAATTGGTTAAGTTGCAGAGTATTCAATTGATTATCAAGTGTTGAATTACTGGGAATAGTGCACAGAGAAGAGAAGTGAGTCTTGAGAGAAGATTTGCTTCAATATAGGTAAAGAAAAGAGGATTGAAACAAAGCAAAGATGAGTAGAGCAGTCAGTGTGGCTTCTACCAGTGGGAGGAGCGATGAGATAGATGATGATGCTAAAGGAAAAAGGAATTATTCTGATGAATTCCTCAAATTGCTGCCGGGGTCTTCACAGAACAAAAGGGTAAATGCAAATGTTTTGATTGATGATTATTGTGAGATCAGGGATGCTGACACTCTAGGATCAACAGGTTTTTCTCTTTACAACTACTTCTATAAAAATTCTGATAAGGCTATTTTGATATCAAACCCTTAGACCTATGGTCTGGCTAGGTTAATTGTCCCTGACGTCTATATAGATGTAGACTTGTTCTTAGGTCTTGCCAGTAACTATGATGTCTTGTCTAGGACAATTAAGAAAAATGATGGCATTGCCCTATTAATTTTGAACAAAAACTCATTTATGCAATCCTTTGGCTTATACAGTACTATGTCCACAAAAATCAATATTACTAAACAAGAGGAGAGGTATAGGTTAAAACTTGGTATTGCTAGGGGTTAATTACAGAAACAAATGCATAAGGAGGTTAGGAACCATCTTACTCCTATACCCAGTACAACACCCTATTGCTTTAAGGACTTGCATTTCTATATAAAATATATTGCCTATGCCCTGTGTAGAGTGTTAGGGATAGATGGAGGAGCTGAGAAGATTAACGTTAGGATTTTAATGATGGTGCTAGATTTAGAGGAGGTGCATTCTAGCACCAGTTATGATTATATACAATATATCATTGACAGAATGCATGAGGGATTTGTAGCAACTCAGAAGAAGATGAAGGATCCCAAGGAGAAAGAACCTAGGTTCTTTAACTATTCCATCCTGATGCATCTGCTCTTACATTTTAACTTCGGGATCATGGATGTGAACAATTTGGACCCTCAAAGGATTTTTAAGGACAAGCCTTATCCCATTCAATTTTGGGTTAGGATTTGGAACTATACATCCAAAGATTGTGATTACTGTGCGTTTGAGAACTGGATTGTATATCCAATAATGTAGAGTATGGGCATCAGCAAGACAAGGCTCCCAATCAAGGTGCTCCAACTAATGAGGCCTTGTGATTAAGTAGATAAGTGGGAGGGAGATCATAGTTGGGAAGATTTCTTCCTAGAAGAGAACTTCACCATGATCAGGGTATATGGATGTGTACATCCACCCCATATCTTGCCCTACCATGTGCCATCAAGAGTTGTTGCCGTGGAATTCATCTGGTAGCTTTTATTGACAGATAATGAGCATTTTATGCCGCATAGGAAGGGGACCTTAACCCCTAGGAAGTTTAAGATTTTCAATTTCACTATTGGCAAAGGTTCCATTGACACAGTCAGCCAGTGGTTGGAGAGCTGCAAAATGGGGGCAGCCTCATATAGATATATTGATCCTAAGGGTTTCATGGCAGGATTCAGAAAGCTTTTAACACCCACAATCCCTAATACAAATGTTCATTGTCCATGTATAGAAGAGGATGCAACAAGAAAACTTCTTGATGAAGATGAAATCAGAACAAGAAGGGAGAGGTTTCAGGAATTACTGAAGCTAGAAACAAAAATAAAGAGAAATGGGTTGGATTTTGCAGGCTTCTATCCTGATTTTCCCTACTTTGATAGAATCAAAGCTATGATTGATAATTTCTATGTGCTTTGTGAACAACTTGACAATTTTCTAGATAAGAAAGGAGCTCAGGAGCCTGATCATTCAGAGTCAGAATATGAAAGTGGTAGTGATGGTGACTATGCCCGTCCACCTCAATATGATCAGCCTCAACAAGATGTTGCAAAGGCACCATAGTTGCAGGGAGAGGAGGGCCATATCATTGACCTAACAGAGGTCTCCCAACTTGATGATGTGGAGGAGCCTTCAGTGAAAAGGCCAAAAGTTGACATAGGCTAGCCTTCAATTGTTAGGCAGGAAAAGAAAAAGGATAAAGTAAGTGCGTTGGTTCCTGGGAATAGGTTATATGACCATAACCTAAGAAAATTGATCAGACAAGGAAAGAAGCAACAACTAGATGTAGAGGAAAATATTGAGTTGCCTCTCAATTCATGCATCAATGAAAGATTAATACATCAGCAACAATTTTTAAGTGATGATAATTTCATCAAGACTGAGGAGTTTAAAGATTTTTTGAGGTGGCATAAGAAGGAGAAAACAAGAGCTCAATTAAAATTTGATGGAGAGGAAATAGTCACTAATGAGGCTCTATTGGCCCTATAATCATATGACCCTGACAGTGAGGATATCTCACCAGATGAGGCAAGACACATGGTATTAAACAGTGGCATATTGCTGGCTGAGGGTTGGGACTTGGCCTCAACTTTCATCATTTCTCAGATAAGGAAGCAGCCAAATTTGAAAATGGCAAGTGAGGTGCAAATGGGAGACATGATAAAGGGTTTTGGGTATAGCCCAAAGTCTAAAGCCTTTTCCATGTGGAGCCTTTTCCCAAAAGACTAGAAACCTCAGTTGGTAAACATTTAGGAGAATATGGTGGGTAATCAGATGGTTTGGTCGGTGCAAAATATAGGGGATCTAGAGATATCCCAGATTATGACACACTAGGCACACTTAAATGAGGACAAGATCAAGCAACTGTCTGATAAGTGTAGCATTTTGATAGAAGAGACCAGTGCTTTGGCAAACGACTGGGAGATGTGCCACATAAAGATACACCAGCAAAATTAGGTGATTGTTGAACTAATGAAGTAATTAGAAGAAAATACTGAAGTGGTGTATGTACCTTCACAACAACCTTTGCAAATTGAGGAGAAAGAAAAATCAGAGGAGGTGGTTGAAAAGGATGACATGGGAGAAAAGAAGAATGAGATAGCCTTGAATGCATTTAGGTGCATTTTGCAACATAGAATTGATATATTGAAGGATAAGATAGATGTCATCCTCAATGCATATAATAAGTTTCCCACCCTACACACAGAGATAACAGGGTACATTGCTACTCTAAACCTTTATTTTGTTAATTGGTCTCCTAGGGTGCAACTGTTTGAGAAACTTGCCTTTTTGCAGCCCCTAAGGTTAGATTTGCGTGAGGTGGTGATAGAGGTAGGAGATGAGGTTAAAAAGGCTAATGTGGCCTTGTCATTCTTCAAAGGCAAGTTGAACCAAGAAGAGGCTAAGTTGAGCCTATTTTCTTTAGACTTCAACAAATTTGTTCCTCCCCTTCAAGGAGAAGATGATCAGGTAAAGGCCTTAGAGGCCTGGAAGAATGAGTTTGACAGTAAAATGCCTAATAATGAAACATTCATTTTAGGATTTGATTTAGATATTGAAGGCTTTAATAAGATTTTGGATGAGGCCTTCAGAGCTAAAACTGACATCAATAAATTTCTAGTGGATGTTAAGAGCATCACTGATGTCAGGTGGGAAAGGCAAAAGGTACAGGTACAAAGCACTCAGGACTTCAAGTGGCCAACTAAAGATGAGGTGACAACATGGGACCTGATGACTTGGCCCAAGAAGAAGAAACCTGTAATTGAGGAAGAAGTCCTAGATGAAGAGTAAAAGGGAACACTTGGTGCCTGATCAATGAGCACATGGAGGTTAGCTATAAATAGAGATGAGTGTAAGTTAGCTTGTAATGGCGGCCACTCAGTCTTGTTGCAACTACCAGAAGCTATCTTGAACACTATCAGACAAAGGTGCCATATTCCAGAAAAGGAAAAGAGTATCAGATATTTATCCCCTGTTCTTGTCCTCCCACCGCTTCTAAATCCTTTTCTTTTGTCTTTTCTGTACTTTTAGGGTTAGGTTCCTTAAACCATCCCAGGCTTGTTGCATCCTGAGATAAAGGATTCCAAGATGGTTAAGGGACTATATATAGGATCAAAATTGTAATTTGAAGGGGAGGATGAAATATAATTGAAGACAAACTTTTAGATTTCAGTCTGTGTTTTTGAGCTTTTTAGCCTTTATATGTACTTGAAGCAGAATATATGAACAAAAATACAGTGCAAATTTATTTTACATTGTTGTTGTCTCTTTACTTATTGTAGGCACTCTTTTATGTTTAATTTGTAAGGCATGTTAAACATATTAGCTATGAGATAGCTATTTAATTATTTGCAAGTTTCTTCTAAGGGGAGAATTAAACTTTGTGAGTAGTTTCAGAGAGTACTGCAGTAATTAAGGAATTGATACAATATTGTAGAAGTGATAGGATAAGTTTGCAAGGCATTTTATCTAAGTTGTATGTAGGTTGTAAGGCATCCTACAGTATTTTTGTTTATATATCTCTCAGGATTTGCATCTTTTGACTCTATTTCCCAAGGACAGGCCTTGGTCTAGAGTTTGTCAAGTGATTCATTATCATCCAAGCATTTAAAAAACTATTTAAATCAATCACTTTAAGAATATTTTGTAGAATCAATTGTGCTCTTAAAGGTCATAATTGAGATTTGTTGATTTCTTGAAGAGTAAATCAAATAGGTTATTCCTCCTAAATTCATAAGAGTTATAAAAGGAAAGAAGAATGCAATTCCATATTATGTTTCTGTCTGCTATCATCAAAGTATTGATTTGGATTGTCAAGATTTTACTCAGAATATTCATAGTTACCTCTATTGATATATACATGTCCATTTAAAATAGAGCATTCAACACATAAAGTATAATCCACTCTAAAGATACTGTTAGGACAGTAATCAGTCATAGGTAAAACCTGCCTGAGTTAGTGGATCTCAAAAAAGGAGGTGGTAATAGGTATCCCCAGTGTTATCAAGAACCTCATCAATTAGTGTCTTTTCTCTTGCTTGAGTCATAGTGTCAAAAGGCATTAGGGGTCATAGAGTTGTTCAAGATTTCAAGTATCTTTCAGAGGCCTAGCAAGAAAAAACCCTAACACTTCCATGATGAGATCAATCAGACCATCAAAAGCCACATCCATTTCTCTTTGAAAATTTGCTCCTGCATTATTCAACCCAAAGGGAATCCTTGAATAAACACAAGTCCCCCAAGGAGTGGTAAAGGTTGTCTTGTATTTCTCTGACTCTTTGACCTTCACTTGGTTGTATCCTGAAAATCCATCCTTCATAGACAATAATTCATTCCTAGCAAGCTTTTGTAAAAGGGCTTCCATATTAGACAATGCATAGTTATCTTTCAAGGATGATATATTTAAGTTTCTAAAATCAACACACAACCTTATATCTCCATTCTTCTTTTTAACTGGGACCAAGTTTGATACCCATGCATAATGTCTTATAGGCTTTATTATTCCTGTATCCCTTAATTTGATAAGCTCTTCCCTCAATTTAGGAGCTAGCATTGGATTTATAGGATGCTATCTTTGTCTAAAAGGTTTTTCATCTAGCTTCAGAGGGATTTCATGCTGAAATAAATCTTCTCGATAAGCTTTAAGATCATCATATGACCATGCAAAGATGTGCCTATATTTTCTTAACAAAGTTATCAAATTAGCTTTGATATTAGGAGTGAGCCTCTTTCCTATGTATAGTTCCTTAGGAGTGTGATAATTTCCTAAGTTAATTTTTTCAACTTCTCCACACTTATTATTTGTCATCCATTTTAAAATTTTCTTGCTCATCACAAACTCTTTCAAGTGCAACCAAGCCTTTGGGAATCTTGTTTGTCTTTAATTGGACAACTTTGTTTCCAAACAAGGTCTCTTTTCCATCCTGATCTTCTACATATCCATTACAATCTATGTGTTGATCCTCATATTTATCTTCATTTACTATAAATATAAGAAGATCTCTGTCATCTTCAAATATTTTCCAATTCTGCACATTGTTAGGAATTGATGGTCTATTTTTCATCTCAATCTGCACAATCTCATCAAAAGGAACATCAATATGCTTGATGGCTACATTAGCCAACAAGTTTGCAAGGAATTTTCTAGTCTTTCTATCCATTTGATTGAAAATGCCTCAAAACATTTAATTAAATCCCATACCAAGTTCTTATATTGATTTAATCTAGGATTTTTGGTAATGAATTTATTTCTAACTTGAGAAACAATTAAATCAGAGTCACCATGAACTAAAAGCATCTTAAAATACCATATGATTTTGCAATATTTAAACCAAGGATTAGTGCTTCATAGTCAGAGACATTATTAGTACATTCAAATTTTAGTAAAAAAGAGAACTTTAAAATCTTACCATATGGGGATACAAAAGTGATCCCAACACCATTACCTTCCTTACTGCATGCTCCATAAAAATTCATTTGCCAAAGCTCCTCCTGACTTTTCTGCAAATTCACTCCAATGGGGCTATTAATTTTTAGTGCTGGTTTAGTAATACTCACCTGAAAATTATCCATGTCTGAATCACAAAAGTTTATTTTTTCCATCCCAATGTCTTCATCAATGATATATGGATATCTTGTCTCTCTATTAATTCTTACATCCCTGCCATCCACTAGAATAGGAGCATAAGGTAGATCTAATTGGATATGACCACCTACTAAATTAGACCATTGTCTAGATAAAAGCATTCCATAATTAGCAGACACTTCTACAACAGTAATATCAATTTTATATAACATTTCAGGACAAGCAGGAAATTTAAATTCCACATCTTTTGTAATACCAAAAATAGGTATAGATCTATTTTCCATAGCATAATATCTTCCATAAGTTGTATCAACCTTCATTCCAAGCTCCTTCATAATTTTTGAGGTCATAATGCTCCTGAATCTATCATACAATTCTTAAGAAGTTTATTGTTAACCATTAAAGTGAGATAAAAAGGATCAACTTGTGTTCCATTTTGAGAAATAGTAGTTCCTAAATAAACCACAGGTGGTTCTTCATTTATTAGTCTCTGATTAGATTCCTCCTTAAAAACATGACCTACATTAGACAACACTTTTATAGTTTCATCTTTGTATTCAGATACTTTCATCATTTCAAATAAAGGAATAGAAATCTTCACCCGAGACAAAGAATTAGATATACAAAAATTATTATTGGGAATATTTTTACTGGCCATTGGTTTCTCCTTTGGCTTTGTCAATTTAGGTGCTTGATGAAGATCTACATGTTGAATTGTTTTTTCAACATCACCTTTGATTCTTTGTATGTCAGACTGGCTTACCTTCTTCTTTGGTGCTTTGATAAATATTCCAGCAAACTTTCCTTGATCAACATTTATTGTTATATTCCTAAATTTATAATTATTTCTTGCTTCCTCAAGTGCTACAATGATATATGCTTCTTTCTCTTGATTTTTTAACCTTCCGATGATGGACAACTCTCCTTGTTTTTTATCACACTGATATATCCTATTCAGATCCTCATGGTAGACATAATCCTCCTTAGAAGAACTGTAATCATCTCTTCCCCATATGGGTTCAAATGAGACATTGTTCACTGTGAGTTGCTGATCATCACTATGATCTTCCTCTTCTTGCAATCTCTGAGCCACACCAGAACTATCAGGAGAATGTGGTAGTGTGAAAGAATCACACCAAGGATAGCTCTCCACCAAATGGTTGTTTCTTTTCATCATATCAGGTGTTTCTTTAGTATGATACTGCTTTTCAGGTTTTCCATCTTTCCAATTAGTATTTTATGGCATATCTTGTAATCTAAACCTGTCATTTTTAGGAAATGATGACCTATCACTCCTGCCTTGCTTTGCATTTAGATTATTTATCATATCCATAATGTCTTTAAGATCATGTTTTTTAGGGGCCTTTGGATTGTATAATTTACTATCACCCCTTTTATCTATCCTTCCAACAACCTTTCTATTATTTTCAATGGTAGTGACAACTTTGAAAGCTTGCTGCAATGTTGCAGGTCCTTGTGATCTAACCTCATAATGTGTTTTTCTATCAAATGCACTTAGATAGAAATCAATTAGAAAATAATCCATAGGTCTTATATATCTTGGTATTCTATTCAAAACTTTGTTAAACCTTTTATTGAATTCTTTAACTGATTCATTAAAGTTATTTTTAATGCTAGTTAATTCATGAGATGCAAAAGATGTATCATTATGATCACCAAACTGTTCAATAAATTGATTTACAAAACTACACCAACTTGAGATGGTTCCATCAGGAAACCCCCTATACCATTCAACAACATCTCCAGTTAATGTTTGGACAAACAACTTCATGAAAATATCTTCATGGTTCACATCTAGTTCTTTAATAATGTTTTTTAAATTTATGGTATGTTGTTCGGAAAATTTCACTCCATTCCCTAAAAATTTTGGAATAGCATTTCTTAATTCATTTGATATAGTATTTGGATATCCAACTATCCCACTAAAATCAAGTTTCCTATATCTTTCCACCACCATAGGAGCTCTTCTCCTCTGGCCCATATTATGGTGATTCCCATTCTAACCTTTGAGATTTTGATGATTCATGCCTTGGTGATTTTTTATATTGCTATGATTATTTCCCATGTTTTTCTTCCTTGTATTACCTTGGTCATAGTTTTTTGCATTATTTGGTTGTCCCCAATATCCACTCCTTCCATTACTATTATTGTTCTTCTCACACCTTCCTCTATTATCTGGTTCAAACAATGGGTTTGTATGATCACTGTTGAAAATGGGTTCCCCTTTTATTCTATGAGGGGGATTGTATTTTGGTAACCCATTCCTTTTTGGTGTCATCTTTTCTCTTGATCTCTCTTAATCATCAGGTACTAAAACCAACTCACATCTCTTTATTCCTAACTTATCCAAGGCCTCACTAGGTAACCTTCTCAAAGCCTTAACCACTCTTGGATTCTTTTTACCATACTCGGTTAACTTACTTAATGTAGCATATAAAAATTGATCTTCCTCATCATATTATTCTATCTCTTCTTCTATTTGTTGTACTAGATTTTGATTTTCAACATCTTCGCAGCCAAAGGGGTTTCTATTTTCCTCTAAATTGCTAGGATTTTCACAATGGCTCCCATCATTGAAACTAGTAGTCTCCCTATCAGGAAACCTCTTATATCCAATATACAACATATCTGTAACTTTTTTCTTACTTCTTCTTAAACTTTTGTGTAAGTTTATTTCAAGTTGATCTTGATGCAAAGATCTTCTACCCCACATGAATACTTAGCATAACAAAATTAACCTACCAAGATATACTTTCATAAAATCTGTAGAGTCACCACCTTCTTGTCAGAAGGAGAATACTACTTTCTGGTCTTCTGGATTCTTCCTTCCAGTAGAGTGCACTTTTAAACAAACAGGTACTACTACTCTCTGATCTGCAAAATCTAAAACTCTGATAAGTCCATAATACTTAGTGTGAATAGTCCCCAGTAGAGTCTCCAATCTTTTGGTGCTCAAATCAATAGGTTGGATTTCCTACTGACTTTCCAATCCAATGATGGGAAACCCAAGTGACTTGGCCAACTAGCAAGTTTCAATCAAGACAAGGTTGAAACTTCTGCAATTTTTGCTCTGCAAAACCAAGGCTAGTAGGCCTATACCTTAAATTATCCTTCAAGTATTTTTTTTATAGAAGATAAGATATACTTCAATCTTCTCTCATTCAAGTATGGCAAGGCACTTGAAATAAATCAAATTGTACTCAATACGACATAAAATTGCAAAACTGAATGCTTTATGAGATTTGTAAGAATGCTTTATAAGAATGTATAAATAAATGGATGCTATAATATCTCAACAACTCAAAACAATAAACCAAATGACTATATCCAATAATAAATTAGGTCAGTGCCTATATCAACTTGGGAAAATAGAGTCAATCCAAATTCAATCCTATGTATGACTTTGCAAGACAATATCAATACTATCAACTATTTGAATGCTTTGGATGAAGAGAAGATTAAGTCTATTTATATCTTTGTTAGTTTAACTGAATTTAACTCTGATGGTTGGGAGACTAGTTGAACAGGAAGCCGGAAACATTAAGTTCTCACAAACTCCTTGTTAATCAAACAATGATATAAGACATATAATATCTCTACACAAGCATATCTAAAATAGAAATTGAAATTCCTTCAATAATTGCAAAGGAGTAACTGAAATGGATTGAACCCTTTAACCACAAGTGAGACAAAAACACTTATATTTTATTGATTTTGAGAAAATATTACATTTGAGTCCATGTTGCAATTGTTATCAAAACTATAACAAAATAATAATATATATCTGTGTGTCACTCTCTCACATGGTCTTGGAATCCTTATTTGTATAAAGTCCAAGGGATGCATACAAGTTTCAAACTGATGTGTCTCTTGATAACTAAAACCTAATCCTAAGATCAACAACTGAACATTATTTACAATAAAGGAATGATTAATCATCCTTGTTAAGAGTAGTTTGGTAACCAATTTGGTTTCAACCATAATTGCTTAGTAAATAACTGATAATTCACTCTTCAATTATCAAACAATGATTCTGCATAATCACATTACTTTGACCATATGTATTTGTCAAATATATCTGCTTCTGATAATGAATATCATCTCTGGCATGTCAAATATCATATTTATTAAAAATAGGCATATCGACATCATCGAACATCCTATGGTATTCCTTCATCTTTATAAGAATCCTCCCAGTATGCTTGCGTGTGGTAATCATCCTATATTTCATCATGGTTGCATTACTCCATCAACAAATAGTTCCATATTTTTCCACCTTTTGAAAACCCTAGACAACGATGTTGATGTATCAAATAATAAACCAAACCCTAAGGGATATAAAAATAATATTAAAATATAAAACAAAAAAAAGAAATCCCAGTCATCACTGCCACTTAGGCACTCTATCTTTTTACTATCAAGGACATGTGTCAAGATCTCATAATGCCTCGAAGAGTAAAAGTCATGCATCTTCACTTTGAGGCATTACGCCAGCCATTGATGCTTTCCATGATTTAATAGATGATCATGTTACTTAGACCATCGTGGGCCTGGGACACGCGTCATTCAGGCATAATTCCTTGAAGAAAAAAATATTCATCTTTTCGATCGAGGTATTACGCTGACCATTAGATCAATTTGAACTTGATTAGTCTTTACTTCATTCCTTCTTTGCTCAGCTTGGCCCGCCATGGACACATGTCTTAAAGGCATGATGCCTTAATGGATAGATTTTGAGCATCTTGTCTTCAAGGCTTTACGCCTACCACTTGATCAAATAGGACTTTTTTGATCTTTACCTTAGTCTCTGACCTTAGCTCTAACTCAGCTTTAACCCTGGGTATCTGAACTTCTTTATGTCTCCAAGTTGCGAGTTTATTTCCTTAACTCTGAGTTTGTTTCGAGATTACATGAGAACCACAAGATTAAAGACATGATCTATGGTCTGCGTCAAATATCTGAATCTTGAGAGCATTTTCCTTTCCCTTTTGAGATCATGTGACTAAAGCAATCTCGGGGTCACTGAATGAAAAATAATATTCCTTTGTTATTGCGAGATTAGGAGAAAACCATGAGATCAAAACTCAATCAATGGCACATAATTCATCCTTACAAACTCTAAACTGATCCTAAATTTAACTTTAATTAAACTCTGATTCTTTCTGAGATCACGCAACTGAGGGAACTTGAAATCTCCAAGTATCTAGCCTAACCATGGTTTAATTCAGAGACTTAGCGCAAGCCATAAGATTTGATCCTGATCAACGACCAAGATTCCATTCGTAATGAACTCTAAATTGAACTTGACTTCAACTGCCTTGACCATGATTCATTCCAAGATTCAGCAAATGAAAGAAAATCTAAGTCGCTGGAAGATTATCTAGCCCAAGGGTTTATTGTAAGAATTCATGACAACCACAGGATTAGACTTGCAATGATGACTCAGATCTTAACTTGGCGTGCCCATCTTTAACTTTATCTGACTTCATAGTAACCCTAGTCAATCTGGAGATTATGCGACTAACTGGGAACTCAAAGTCGCAAGATTATTTTGTAACCCTAGAGTTTATCATGAGATTTCACACTATCCACAAGATCTTATCTGAATCAATGGATCACGCGTAATCTCCTAAACTTTTCTAACTTTTGACTTTGTCTTGAGACTTAGCGCAAACCGTAAGATCTGATATGAATCAACCATCCTCATGTAATCTTTGAATCTTTCACTTAACCCCAAGACCATATGGTGATCATGCATCTAAGGAAAAAATAAAACCATGTTTAAACCCTGAGTTAGATCACGAGATCACGCGACTAAAGCAATCTCAAAGTCGCAGGATGATTTTCTTGACCCTTGGTTTATTACACGAATTCACGAGAACCACAATATCAAAACAAGATCAATGATCCACGTTAAGTCTCGAATGAAATAAATTAACCTTAAATCCATCCAGAGATCACACGATTGAAAGGAATTCTAAACCAGACTTTAACTTTGAGTTTATTTGGAGATCATGAGATAGACTAAGTTGCCGAATTGCTGGATATTCTGACTAACTCTGGTTTCATCATGAGACTTCGCAAATGGCACACGATAAAAAAAAATCAACAGCTTGCGTTAAGTCTCTAGATCAAATAAGCATATTCCTTTTCCTTTTGCAATCACGCGACTGAAGTAATCTCAGAGTCGTTGAATGAAAAAGAATATTCCTTCTGGGTTGCATGACTAAGAGATATCCAAGGGAATGCGAAAGTGTACATGACAAATAAAATACTTAAGTAGCATGGAAAATGTAATGAAGAATTAGACTAAGTCATGACTATTACATTTAACCCCTATTTTTGACCTAAATTTTTGATGAGGCATTATATTTAGTTGTCTTGGTCGGATTATAGAAGGAAAATTTTCTTTTTTTTAAAAGTAATGCACGTGTTTGTCAAACTTTTGAAGAACATGGTGTTCATCAAAAGTTTTACGAACACGGGAATTACTTAAAAAAAAGAAAATATATCATTTCATTATGTTTCCTTATGCATTTCAGAGACCATAGATGGCACGGAGGGTGGAAGAAGTGAGGGCACAGAGGTCGGTGAGGGCACATGTATGATATATATCACCCGCTCCAAGATCTTGGCCTTCGACTCCATTTATAAGAATTGTCAGTCGCTACCATCTAAGGCGAGGACTTATGTTTTCGGGCGTCTGTTTTGTAATACAATCTGCTTCAGAAACTATGAAAAATGAAAAACATTCCCATTATTCTATGGTCATTTCATTATTTCCTATTAAAATGAATTTTCAGATTGAAAATTACTGTATTCTCATTGGTGCAGCTCCTTTTTCCCGGCAATACACAACGATGTGATAATGGACATTGAACTCCTTTGCTATTGACTCAAACCACTTGGGCTCTAGTAGTGTACCATTGCCTTTATCTTCTCAACTGTAGATGCTCACCCCTCTCCGCTACCTCAACACTCACAAGTATGCATTTCTGTTCCATTTTTTTAGTTTTGATTATTTTTAGTTTTTGTCTGTATTCTTGCCCTAGTCGTATGCCCATTTCTTTTTCAGAAGGTAGGGTTTCTTGATAGAGTTTACCGACGGGGATTTGCTAGAATTATTATCTCAGACACGATGGGATTTTAAATTCTCTGTATGCTATTCACAACCAGGATATTTTAATGGGGCTTTTAACAATAACTTTCTTATTGGTTGTGTTAAATTGTCTTAGTAGCTTTCAGATCTATTCTATGCCAGTTTTTTATAGTTCTGAAGAAGGATATACTAGTAGAACCAACAAGCCATCTCGTCTTTGGGTCTGTGCTAGATTTTGAGTGTTCTATGATTTCATTTAATTCTTCATTGGGGTTGCACTTCCATTTATTTCCATCCTTGCAGGTTTGTTAGGAGGTCTTACACTGCTAGTGACTTTTGCACACCCATGTTTTATGTGGATTTCTATCAAGAAGCCCAAAAAATACACTTTTATCTGTTACTTGAACTGGGGTCTTGGCATACTTGGGATTGTTTTCAGCCTGGCATTTTTAGTTGGAGGAGTGTGGACAATGGTTGACAAGGGATTAAAGCTCATGTTTTTCAAGCCAACTTAGCTAATCTCTACAATGTTTAATATCAATAGCCTAATAGGTTCTTTATAGATGAGTGTGTTGATGTTCTTTGTTTCTCAGGCTCCTTAAAACATATAAAATACACAGCTGAAACATCCCACAATTTGGTTATCAAGGATTCTTACTTTATATATAGTCATGGTGGTATTAAAAGATAATTGTTAGTTGTATAAATAATCCCATTATGTTTTAGATAACATGCTAACTTACCATGCCTCTTTGAATATCGTCAATAGGATGATCTGATATTGTTTAGGATCTAGATTACATGCTAAATTATCACACCTCTTTGAATATCACATCTAACCCTTTTTGTTTTGCCTATGTGGAATCATCCTTTCTTAGGATTGCATCTCCATCATTTTTATTTCTATTTTTCTCATTTTGATTCCCATTTCATAGTGCCTTGGGCTAAAATTATCAAATGATTACTTTTTTGTATTTCTTTGGTATCCTTATCATGTCATGTCTTGGTCTTAGTTCATTTTATGGATAGCCTTGAAGTCTCAGTGTACATCTTTCTCTCAATGCTTACATGATTATTTTCCTTCCTACATAGGCTTGTATCCAGAGACCTATTTAGGAATACCAAAAAGCAGAGTTGTGCTTCACTTTTTAATGTTTTTAAGGCTCTCAAAGTTTCATGTTTTATATTCCAAATTTGATTATAGGCTGCAAAGATTGAAGCTTATCCTTCTAAACTACATAGATTCAAGGTCACAAGAAATAATATTAAGCAATAAAACCATGGTTTACTGGAGTACAAAGAATAAATAGTGTACAACCTAGAGCTCAACTGCCTCTTCTTGATGAATATTATATTAAACATGACCACATTATAAATTTGGGTGTAAAATAATATTTTAACTCTACATACGCAATATTGAAGTACCAGATGATAGGTCATGAGATGTTAGTAAAAAAACCCATTTAAAAGTTATTGTTGACAATGAAGTGTAGAAGCAACAACTTTGGACATTTCTAGGTACACGATCTCTAAATAACTTAGTTGAGATCTTTCTCCGAAAATAAGTAAATGATGATTCACTCATTCTTTTTTGTAATTGCATACAAATTAGGTAGTAGTGAGGACAATGCCGATTAAGATTGGAATTTGATTTCACCCTTGACATTGGCATATGCCCAAAGTCAATAAATAAATAATATGAATCATGAGTACTCTTACTATATATTTATTATTTTTTTGATTCACTTAATACACTATGTAATGTTTGTCTCTTGTAATGTGTGTTGTCATGTGGTGCAATTTGTCTGGATGCACTTGGGCTCATGCCAAAATAGAGTACTGATGGGGGACAATTGAGGGTTCTTTCAAGAAATGTAGAGAACATTCCTAATAGAGTCATACCTTCATTCATTATGTTTTTTTCTACTAGTTGTTCAAACTCAAAACAAAAGCAAATCATGATAGAATTGATTATAAGACCATTTTTACAGTAGTTTTCCACTCCCTTTTTTAAGCAGTCCCCCATCTACATTAAGGGATTTCTCAAAATTAATTGATGCAATAAAAATCTCTACATTCGAGTCTCTGTGAGCCTTTTATATTTGTAGCACATATAATCTAATCTATTCCATCAAACTATTGGTAATATTTCCTGTTTTGAGTCTGCCTTGTAAATTTTTTGAAGTCTCCTGTGATCCAAGGGTTTAAAATAATGGTTGAAATTGTCCTTATACCTTTGAAAATATTGTTCTAGCCCTTCACCTAGTTGTAAATGCTTAAAACCCTAGGTCATTAGGTCATCTCTATGTGAAAATGTGAAAAAGCCCTAAAGTGCTTAAACGGGTTCTATTTTGAAGTTACTTTTTGGCACCTAAAACCTTAGAATATGCATGTGCTTATATCATAGTCACTTAGTCTCATCAGAGAAAGAAAATATTCCTTATGGTTACGAGACTCAGTGGGTTTCCTTTGTTGCGCTATCTCTAAATGAAAAGGAATATGCTTAAATGGTTAAGAGACTTAGCGCAGACCGCCCATCTAACAGAAAGATCAACGGTGGTTGGGTTATCGATTAACGAGATTAGAGTTAATGATTTTATCTCATAACTTTGAGTTTCCCAAGTCACATTATCTCCAGATGTAACCCATAGTTATATGTTAAGAAAACAACTTAAGAGTTTCTTTGTTGTCGCTAAGTCTCATAATAAGATGTGATTTAAGTGAAATATCATGAGACTTGGCACAAACTGTTGATTTAGATTCAGATCATGTGGTAGTTAGGAAGTCTCAAGATATATTCTGAGGTTAAAAAATTATATCCCGACAATGAGATCCCTCAGTCGCCTGATCGCTAGATATAAACCAAAGTTAAGAAAGGGCCATTTCATGGTTAGGTCACACCACAATGCCACGTGTTTTTGTTGATGGGCTTGGATGTAGTTTAAGAATAGTTATCTTCAGTCGAGAAGTCTCATGAAAAATTAGGGTTTAAGATAAAGATCAGGAGACTTAGCGACAACCATCAGATGTAGAGAAAATGGAGATTAACGATAGTCGCATTGTCTCCAGATAGAAATTATAAAAGTAAAAAAGTCAAGTGATAAAGAGAATAAAGGCTCTTGTCGTGAGGTCTCATAATAAACTCTGTGGTTAAGAAATCATTCAGCGACATTGATTTTCATCATTCGCATAGTCTTTGAATGAACTATGGTTGAAAGTTAGTTTCAAAAGCATTATTGTTGCCAAGTCTCAGAATGTAAGATGACTTAAGGAAAAGATTACGAGACTTGGAGACATCCGTCCAATTAAAGTATGATCCAATGGATGGCGCAAAGTCACTTGAAGCATTTGAAAAGTTAGTAGTTATTCAACGATCAAGAGACTAGGAATGACATTGAGACACGTGGCTAAATATGATAAAGACAAAGGGTGTTGTCGCCAGGTCTCAGGATGATTTAGGGTTTTTATAAAGTATTCAGAGACTTAGCAGGAGCCATTAGATGCTGTCAGAATCAAGATCAACAGTTGTCAGGTAGTCTCCAAATAATATGTCCAAGTTTATTTTCTTCCAGCGACTAAGAGACTAAAATAAATAAAGGTTATATTATATTTGAGTCACCAGGTCTCAAGATATATTAGGGTTTGATATAATTGTTACAAGGCTTAATATTGGCTGTCAGATGCTAAGTTGAGAAAGATCGATGTTAGTCGAGAAGTCTCTTGATAAATTTTGATAAAGTGAATATTATTCAACGATCATGAGACAAAGCTTATGTCGCGAGGTCTCGAAATGATTTATGATTATATCAAAAGATTACGAGACTTGGTGAAAAGCGTTTGATCTGTTGGTGCCCAAAAATGCTGAATTGAATTTCCTTTGGACTTGCCAATCCAATGATGGGAAATCCAATTATTTTTGGCCAACTAACGGGAATGATCGATTATGATCCTCTTCCCCTACGCTTTT
>MU223627.1:386952-401986 GCA_018584345.1 Thuja plicata
CATCTCAAGACTGTTGTATTTCTTCTTCCATGTCTTTCTGCATGCATTCTTTGCTTGAACATCTCCTTCAAACATGTCTTCTAAATACTTCCATATGGTATATGCTTTGTCAATCTTCTTGATTTTGTAAAATTCAGTGTCAGATAAGGCACTGATTAGGGCTTCTTTGGCAATTGCATTATTGGTAAATGTTTCCTTTTTTCTATTAGTAGCATAATCCTTTTCAAGGTCTTTCAAAGATGGAATTACAACCTCTTATGTAGCAATCTCAAAGATCTGAAAGCCAACACATTGTAGATGTGTTATCATTTTGTTTTTCCAATCTATATAGTTCTCTCCATCGAACTTAGGACTCTCTTTTCTGAAGTATTCCATCTGATCTACCTTAAGATGTTAGGATTTCTCTCCAAGGCACTTCGCTCTGATACCAATTGTTAGAATACTTCAAGGATAACTAAGAGGGGGGGGGGTGAATCAGTTATCAACAACTTTATCTTTTTCTTATACTTATTAATCCAGATTGATACAAAGTAAATGCACATTCAGATAACACATTACACAACACATCAATTTGGTTATGGGGAAACCAAATGGTAAAAACTCTGGTGGGAATTAGTACCCACAAAGAACTATACTGTTTGTAGTAATCCCTATTAAAAGATCATATAACCCTATTAGGATTTGTTCATTATAATGCAGTAGTATAGTGACCTCATTAAGGGTATAACCCTGTTAGGAGTCTTTTACAATAACCCTATTAGGGGTGGTGGACTCACTTTCCAAGGAATCACTGTCCGAGTGTTGAAGGCTACAACCTTATGGTTATTTGATACACACTATATCAACAAGGTGAACTTCTATTTGTGACACTGCTTGTTTAATTAATTCCTTTTGTGTGCTAATGCTTTAACCTCTTGTAAAGAACTAAAAAAATATTATCTATATTTTGAAAGCTACAACTTCAATATCTATATTATCAACATATGATAAATATAGCTCTGCTTCTTTAACACTCTGCTCTGCTTTTCTTATCTCTGGCTTTCGCAACTCTTCTTATCACAAATGACCTTATATAAGTATATACTCCATGTATGAGATCATAGGACCTATTAGACAACTCTTCATAACATCCTTGTCGGCTCTACTAAGTGCACAAGCATAATTGCAACCGCGCAAGTATAAACTGAATAGACGCGTCGCTTCACTATGTCGGCTTCACCAATTTAATCATAACTTTGCAATCTTCTTGAAATACGTTTGGCACCTTTAGAGTAATATCAAAAACTCATAACTAATCATGAATATACACACACATATCCTAAAGATAGGCACAAATCAATAAACATGTTACATACGTCGGCCTTAAACCGTTATTCCTCCAGAACTATAACCGTCAATAACAGAGTTACATATCTTTATTGAAACATCATATCTGGGTCTGCATGTATGAACATAGCATAATAAACATGTCAAAAAAATGTATCTATCCATTCAAGTCTTCATGTCATCATATGGATAATAACATACAGAAGTGTTGCTGTGTATTATATGTTGTCATCAATGACAAACATACAATCAATCAACTGTTCAGAATCAAATCTCCAACAAAAATGTCTTATTTTCTCAGAGATAAAAACCCAAAAAAATTAAGAGATGCTTACAAGATAGCTATTGAAATTGAAATTAATAGAAGGGCATCAGGAAAATTGGGAAAGAGGGTGGATAATAAACTTTGGAAAGAAAAGGGGCCAGCCAACAAAACTGTCAAAGAAGAAGACATAGTAGACAAACTGGTGAGTGTAGTAAAAGATCTTGCTGCCAAAATGGATAAGAATGATAGGGGAGGGTACCGTGACAATAAATAAACCAACCAAAGGTTTGATAAGTAGCCTAACCTAAGAGACTATCCATATAAACAAATTGGAACAATGGTAAAGCAGTCCCTTATAGACAAGATAACCCAAAAGCCAAGGAAACTCCAGACCCCTTAAAAAGGAACAGTGCCAACTATGTTGAGAATACTCCTTGGTGTGATGCTTGCAATATGCCACATTATTCCTATTAGTGTGTAGTAGCCCAGGATTTGTTTGATAGAAAAGAAGAAAGGGAACAAGAAGGCCCTGCCATTCATATGTTCACAATAAAGAAACCATACCCATGGTTTTCTGATATTGGTTCATCTTCTGATAACTTATATACAAAAGATAGTTCTTGTTTAGAATATCAATCACAGGTTACACCTTACCAAAGTGATCAAGTTGACAGTGTTTCACAAGCAACTATAAATACAATGGGAAGTGACAAGTCACATTCTCATTTTAAAATTCCTATCGATGACGAAAAGAGATCTTTGACTATTGCAACAATTAATAAAGACAGAAATGCATATAATTTGAGAAATAGAATAGTGCAACCAGCCCAAGGTAAACCTGCCCCTGTCTATGTCAGAAAGGATTCACCTCAAGTCACTATGGATTCTCATGTCAGGGAAAATAAAGATGAAAAGTCTGAAAGACATGTAGGACCCTCTTCTGATCATGTTGAAAAGGAAGAAGCCAAGGAGGAACAAATAGCCAATGATAAACCCAAGAAAGGTAAAAAGATGAGTGATGTGCCCTCTAAATTACCCCTTTTTGAAATGAGACATGCTCTGACACAAATTAAAGTTTCAGTACCACTCATGGAGATGCTAAAATTAAAAGAACATAAAGACACTGCTTTAGAACTTCTCAGAGGGATAGATGAGGTTTCTGTGCCAAACCAAGAGAAAATACCCTTGACATAAAATGATAGTAGAATGGATAGTCCACAAGTAAAAGGAAAAGAAAAAATAAAAGAATTTTCCAATATATGTATTGGCAATATAATCACCCAAGAACCATTATCTTTTGACCCATTTATGTCACTTTAATGATTAATAATTTCTTAGTAAAAAATTGCATGATTGATTCTGGAGCTGCAAAAAATGTGATGTATTATCATGTCATGAAGGAATTGGGCCTACAGGTCACTACACCTACTAGAAATTGTTATGCTATGGACAATAGGAAAGTTCCTGTTATAGGAACATTGAAGACATTGAAGTAAAAATTGCTGCTTTCCCTGAAGCAACTTATAGAATGGATATAATAGTTGTTGACACTAAGCCATATTATGCTATGCTTCTATTAAGACAGTGGGCTACAACAGTGGGTGGAAAGATCCAATTAGATTTTTCCTATGCAACTATCCCTATAAATGGAAATGAGGTCAAGTTTTACAGAGAACCCTGGTCACCTGTCATGGTGGAGGTGGTTGTACTTGATCAATTAAATTGTTGTGTAGATGTTGATATGGAGAACTTTAATGTGGAAGAAATCAAGCCACAAATTAAAGAATACTGACCCGATTGTGGATGAATTGCTGTTGCAACAAGATGGATTGTGGAAAATGTACTTTGATGGGGGATGTTCCAAATAAGGATGAGGAGCTGGAGTTTTGTTTATTTCCCCATCATGTATCACTTTCAAGTATTCTTTCTTGCTAACTTTTCACTGTACAAATAATATTGCTGAGTATGAAGCTTTGATCTTGGGAATGGATATTTCTGTTAAGCATGGTATTAAATTTTTGAAAGTTCATGGGGATTCTTAGCTAATCATATCTCAAATAAGAGACATTTATGCTGCCAAAGATGACAAACTAAAATTGTACAAGCATGCAGTCTGGGATATGATAGAATTATTTGATGCCTTCAATATCTTATGGATAGAGAGATCAAATAACATAATGACAGACTTCCTTGCCAATGTTTCCCTAAAAAATAATGATTTTACCCTTACTGGCATGTCTATGGTAGAAATAAAAAGTAGACCTTCGATCCTTGACAATGTTCATAATTGGAAAGTATTTGAGGATGATGATGATATCCTTAGGTTTATTTAGTGTGTAGATCAATATGATGGTCAGAAGATTGACTATGAATCTCTAGTAGTAGTTTTGGATGGTAAGGAGTATATAATTTGATTAAGAAGTTATCTAGCTAGCTACTAATCACATTCCTAAAGGTTCGGTTGTGTTGGAAGGCATGTTCAGTATAAAAAATAATTATATGACCAAGAAGTCCAATGCGATGTTAGGAGATTTAGAAGAAGTCAATCTAGGATCTGAAAATTCTCCTTAGTTAGTCTATATTGGAAAGAAATTGGATAAAAATGTGAGACTAAATTTGATAAAGCTGCTAAAGAAATATAAGCATGTTTTTGCTTAGTCTTATGAGGATCTTAAAGCTTATAGAAAGGACTTGTTCCAACATGACATCCCTCTGAAAGAGGAGATAAAACCATTTAGGAAAAAAAAGGCCCATTAATCTATTGCTAGCTACCAAAATGCAGACAGAATTGATGAAATTGAGAGATGCTAGCATAATTCAGCCTATCAGGCATTCATCATGGGTTTCTAACTTGGTCCCTGTGAGGAAGAAGAATGGGGACATAAGACTGTGTGTTGATTTTAGAAATCTAAATGTGGCCTCGTTAAAAGATAATTATGGACTACCCAACATGGAGGCTATGTTGCATAAAGTCACTAGATGTGATTTATTGTCTATGATGGATGGGTTCTCAAGGTATAACCAAGTGTTGGTCAAAGAGTTTGAACAATTTAAGACAATATTTACTACTCCTTGGGGCACTTATGTGTATGCTCGCATGCCGTTTGGTTTGAAAAATGCTGGTGTAACCTTTCAAAGGGCCATGGATGTGGTTTTCAAAGATCTCATAGATGTTTTGATGGTAGTATACCAAGATGATTAAAAAAAAATTTCAAAAAGGGTAGATCATTGCAACCACTTGGAGAAAGTGATGATAAAATCATTGGAATATGGGGTGTAACTGAGGGGAAACTTCTGGGCAACATAGTGTCAAAGGAGGGAGTAAGGATAGATCTTGAAAGAGTTGAAGCCATTCAAAATGTACTTTCTCCCAGAAACTTAAAAGGTAACAAACATTTATAGGGAAAATCAATTTTGTCAGGAGGTTTATTGCCAACTTTGTAGAACTGGTCAAACCCATTGTCAGATTACTGAAGAAAAATGTAAGATTTGAATGGGACCAAGAGGCACAATTGGGCTTTAAGAAAATAAAACAAGCTATCCAAGAAGCACTAGTACTAGTGTCCCCTGATTATACTAAGCCCTTTTTCTTTATTCACTTTTACTTCTTTCCATACTAATGCAACAATCTTATTGCAAAAGGATGGTGAGGGATTTGAACATCCCAATGCATTTTTTAGAAAGTCATTGCAATCAACTGAGTTGAATTATCAATTGATGGAGAAACATGCTTATGCCTTAGTAAAGGCAGTTAAAGCTTTCAGGCCATATTTGGTATGTTCAAAGGTAAATGCCTATGTTCCTCATGCTGCTGTGAAAGATATATTTGTTCAGAATGAGGTAACAGGGAAAAGATGCAAATGGATAAACAAAGTTCAAGAGTTTGATTTGGACATCCATATCACAAAGTTGGTGAGAGGACTAGGATTGGCAAAACTGATGACAAAAGAAAATATGGATCTAGTTCAGGTCAACAACATTGATACAAATGGAAATTGCCGAACAAGTATTGAAATGCAACCCTGGTATACTAATATTGTACATTTTCTAAAAAATGCTAAGTGTCTAGATGACCTAAGTGATAACCAAAGGAGAAGCTTGAAATTACAGGCTTAGAAATATGTCTTGTTGTACGGTGATTTGTTTTGGGAAAATAGAGATGGAATCTTGCTATTATGTCTTGACAAAGGATAATCAGAAAGAATGTTGAGTGAAATGCATGTTGGAATGTGTGGAGGGCATTATTCTGCAAGATCAACAGCTCATAAAATTCTAAGAGCTAGGTACTATTGGCCTTGCTTGTTCCAAGATTCTTATACTTTCGTCAGAAAATGTGAGCCATGTCAAAGATTCTCAAGCAAAATGAAATTTTCAGGAGCCTTATAATTGAATCCTGTAGTGGAAGAAGCCCCCTTTGCTATTTGGGGAATGGATTTCATCGGAGAATTTTCTGAGAAATCAAGTGGAGGCCATAGTTGGATTTTTTTGGTGACTAATTATTTTACAAAATGGGTAGAGGCGATTCCAACCAAAAGAGCAACAAGCACAGTGGTCATTTATTTTCTGATGGATAATGCGATTACAAGATTTGGTGTTCCCATCAAGTTGGTAATGGATAATGCCATGTGTTTACGGTCTGAAGAATTTACTGATTTCTTCTCTAATATGGGAATTGTTATGTCTTATTAATCCCCATACCATCCACAAGCCAATGGTCAGGCTGAATCCAGCAATAAGAATCTCTCACAAATTATGAAGAAGACCCTGGAAGGTAACAAAAGAGCTTGGCATGTAAAATTAAAAATTTCCCTTTGGGAAGACAGGATCATTGTCAAAAAGACCACTGGAAAGTCCCCCTTTGAGTTGGTATATGGTGTTCAATTAGGGATGCCTATCAATAATTTTCTTTCAATCTATAAATTTATCCAGGATGAAAAGATTGAAGTCTCTGAACCTATGGAAGAAAGAATGGCTCAACTAGTAGAATTGGATGAAATAAGGAGAGAAAGCCAGAGGGAAAATGTCAAATTATAGCAAAAAATGAAATACCTTTTTGATAGAAGGGCACATGAAAGAAAATTCTAGCCTGGTGATTTTGTGTTGCAATGGAATACTAAGGCTGAAGACAATGACAAGAATAAAAAAATTGAGTCATTACGGATGGGGCCTTTTGTCATCTCACGGATTTTTGGAAAGGATTCATATTTCCTCAGGAATATGGATGATGAAGAACAAGAATTTCTAGTGTATGGACAATTTCTGAAAAATTTCTTCAATTGGATCTTCTGTTCCATGCGTAGTAGTGTTGTATTATATGTACATGTGTGTTTATTTCTGTTGTGTGTTTGATTTAGCTATGTGTTTATTTCCAGTAGTAGGTTAGTGCAATTTTGGTCTACTTTCCATAGATCTATATTATTTCTATAATCTGAAGTTTAAGCATCCTCAGAGAGAGCCACTATTAGTAATATTTCCTATTTTGAGTCTGCCTTGTAAATTTTTTCAAGTCTCCTATCATTCCTATGATCCAAGGGTTTAAAATCATGGTTGAAATTATCCTTATACCTCTGCAAATATTGTTCTAGCCCTTAACCTAGTTGGAAATGTTGAAAACCCTAGGTCCTTAGATCATCTCTATGCAAAAATGTGAAAAATCCCTAAAGTGCTTAAACGGGTTCTATTTTGAAGTTACTTTTTGGCACCTAAAACCTTAGAATATAAATGTGCTTATATCATAGTCACTTAGTCTCATGAGAGAAAGAGAATATTCCTTATGGTTATGAGACTCAGTGGGTTGCCTTTGTCACGCTATCTCTAAATGAAAAGGAATATTCTTAAATGGTTAAACGACTTAGTGTAGACCGTTCATCTGAAAGAAAGATCAATAATGGTCAGGTTATCGCTTAACAAGATCAAAGTTAATGATTTTATCTCATGACTTTGAGTTTCCTCAGTCACATTGTCTCCAGATGTAACCCACAGTTATGTGTTAAGAAAACAACTTAAGAGTTTCTTTATTGTCGCCAAGTCTCATAATAATATGTGAGTTAAGTGAAAGATCATGAGAGTTGGCGCAAAGCATTGATTCAGATCAAGGTCCTGTGGTAGTTGGGAAGTCTCCAGATATAATCTTAGGTTAACAAATTATCTCCTGACAATGGGATCCCTCAGTCGCCTGATTTATAGATATAAACCAAAGTTAGGAAAGGGCTATTTCATGGTTAGGTCATGCCAGAATGCCACATGTTGTTGTTGATGAGCCCGGATGTAGTTTAAGAACAATTCTCTTCAGTCACAAAGTTTCATGAAAAATTAGGGTTTAAGATAAATATTAGGAGACTTAGAGACAACCGTCAGATGTAGAGAAAATGGAGATCAACGACAGTCGCATTTTCTCCAGATGGAAATTATAAAAGTAAAAAAGTCAAGCGATAAAGAGACTAAAGGCTCTTTTCGCGAGGTCTCATAATAAACTGTGTGGTTAAGAAATCATTCAGCAACATTGATTTTCATGAGTCACATAGGCTCTAAATGAACTATGGTTGAAAGTCAGTTTCAAAAGCAGTATTGTCGCCAAGTCTCAGAATGTAAGATGAGTTAAGGAAAATATTACGAGACTTGGAGACAACCATCTGATTAAAGTAATATCCAATGGATGGCACAAAGTCACTTGAAGCATTTGAAAAGTCAGCAGTTATTCAACGATCAAGAGACTAGGAATGACATTGAGACACGTGACTAAATATGATAAAGACAAAGGGTGTTGTCGCTAGGTCTCGGGATGATTTAGGGTTTGCATGAACTATTCAGAGACTTAGTGGGAGCCATTGGATGCTGTCAGAATGAAGATCAATAGTTGTCAGGTAGTCTTCGAATAAGATGGCCAAGTGTATTTTCTTCCAATGACTAAAAGACTAAAATAAATAAAGGTTATATTATATTTTAGTTGCCAGGTCTTGAGATATATTAGGGTTTGATATAATTTTTACGAGACTTAATATTGGCCATCAGATAAGTTGAGAAATATCAATGGTAGTCGGGAAGTCTCTTGATAAATTTTGATAAAGTGAATATCATTCGGTGATCAGGAGACAAAGCTTATGTCGCGAGGTCTCAGAATGATTTATGATTATATCAAAAGATTATGAGACTTGGTGAAAAGTGTTCGATCAAAAGGAAATCAACGATGGTCGCGTGGTCTCAGAGTAAACCTGAGGTAAAGGAAATTTTTCAGCGACTTATCTTTTCACAGTTGCAAGGTCGCTAGAAGGTGATCATATATTGAACTAAAGTTAATAGTACTTGTTGTTGCCAAGTCTCAAAAAGCAAGCATAGTTAAGGTTTTTTCTCAGTGACATGGAGATAAGTGGTAGTCGCGAGGTCACTAAGTGGGAAAAGTGAAATTTAAGCCATGGTAAAAGTGAATACATTTGCTGACGCGCCAATTTTGAAAATTCATCAACCAATGAGAATTCAGAGAAGTTATGACAGCTTGGAAAGGTAGTTGAGGTGTATGAGAATTATTCAATCAGAACATAATTAACCTCTTGTTGTATTTATTGAGGATTTTCATCAACTCTACACTCATTTGAATTTGATTTTTCATCATAATCAGAGGCTATGGCTAGGAGCAAAAATTGATATCACAGTATGCTAAATTGAAGGTAGAAGTGATGGGATTACCCAATTATGAGCTGCGTACTATGATCATTCTTTACCATAAATAGAGAATACAATAAATCATTCTAATTTACATTGCTTTCAGAGTTTAAGAGCGAAGAAATTGCTAAGTTATCAGTGCTTGCAGAAACAGAGAATGACCAACTTTTGAAAGGTTAGGCAATCCAAACTTCCAGTTCAGAATTCAAGGGAATTGGGTTGATTTTCAGAGCTTATATTGTTTTCAGTGTATTGCAGTTCTAGAGTGAGGGTTTCCAGTGATATATTTGTTTCAATATCGGTTAGAAAAGCATGATAAAAGCAAACAGTCAGGATGAGCAGAGCAGTCAGTGTAGCCTCCACCAGTGGGAGAAGTGGAGAAATGGATGAGACCAAGGGAAAGAGAAATTTCTTAGATGAATTTCTACAATTATTGCCAAGATCGACACAAAATAAGAAGTCAAAGGATGATATCCTGACTGACAACCTAGCCAATATCCGAGATACCAGAACTCTAGGTTCATCAGGTTATTCTCTTTTTAATTACTTTTAATAAAACTTCTGATGAAGTTGTGCCTGTATCGAATCCTTGGACCTGTGGGTTAGCCAGGTTGATTGTGCTTGACTTATTCTTAGATATAGACCTTGTCTTAGATTTAGCAAATAAATATGTTGCGCTCACTAAAAAAATTAAGAGGAGTGATGGCATTGTATTACTAGCCTTAAACATAAACTCATTTATGAAGGCCTTCAATCTCTACCACCCTATGGCAACCGAGATTGACCTGAAAAAGATGGAGGCTAGATATGAGAAACAGGCTGGGATCGTAAAAGGTCTAGTACAGAGACACATCCCTAGGCAAGTCAAGAATTATATTGCCCCTATGCCAAGACTTTCTCCTTATGCTTATAAGGATGTGAACCACTATATCAAATATATAGCTTTTGCACTTTTTAGAGTACTAGGAAGGGACGGGGGTTCAAAAAGGTTCATTGCAGATGTTCTCATGATTACCCTAGACTTGCAAGATGTCCATGCACAAACCTCCTATGATTATATTCAATATATAATTAATAGAATGCATGAGGGATTTGTGGCTATCCAGAAAAAGGACAAAAAGCCTAATTTTTTACAATATTCTATCCTAATGCATTTGATAATGTATTATAACTACCCAGTTATGGGTTTGAATAATTTAAGACCACAAAGGGTTCACCAAGGTTAGCCCAACTTTATTCAGTTTTGGATAAGAATCTAGAATTTCACTGCTAGGGATTGTGACTTCTGTGAATTTGAGAATTGGATAGTTTATCCATTGCTGCAGTCTCTAGGGGTGAATAAGACTAGGTTTCCAGCCAAGGTACTACAACTATTGAGGCCTTGTGAGTATGTTGATAAGTGGTCAGGAGATCATAACTGGGGAGATTTCTTCTTGTAGTAGAATTTCACTATGTTTAAAGTGTATGGATGTACACATCCACCACACATACTCCTATTTCATGTCCTTGCCAGAATTACAGTAATGGAATTCATTTGGCAGTTGATGTTAATAGATAAGGAGCATCTGGCTCCTCATAAGAAAGGGAATTTCACCCCCAGACAGTTTAAAGTGTATCAATTTACCATTGGTAAGAGAGCCACAGATTTAGTAGATAATTGGCTAAGCCATTTCAGAATGGGTGTTGCCTTATATAGGTATATTTTGATACAGAGGGTTTCATTTCAAGTGCTAAGAAGCTCTTAACCCCAACTATTCCTTACACTTATGAGCATGAGGAGTGTATAGAAGAAGATGCCATAAGAAATATCCTTGAAGATGAGAAAGTGGTCCAAAGAGAAAACAAAGTCAAAGAATTAATGGACCTGGAAAGGCAGGTGAAGAGGAAGGGAATGTCTTTTGGAGGATTTTTCCCTGATCTACCTTATTTGAAGAGAATTGAGTCCATGATTGAATCTCACACTCTCCTGTGCAATCAATTTGAAGATGCACTAATTATTCCAGAGAAGGGTCAAGCAAAGCACTCTGACTCAGAATATGATGATAGTGATGAAGGCTACCCCTCACCTATTGCCCCTCCAGTCAATCAGGAAGATGAAGAAGAATGAGCAGGAGATGAGCACATTATTGACCTAACAGAGGTCCCTAAAACTGAGGTTACCAATGAGCCTCCTCTCAAGAAACAAAGAGTATAACTTGGAGAGCCTTCTCAAGCAGTGATATGTTTTAGAAAAGATAAGAAAAAAGATAAGGTCATGCTCTTGTTCCTGGCAATAGGCCATATGATCATCTGTTGAGGAAGGAGATCATAAAAGGAAAGAAGTTGCAACAAGAGGAAGAGGATAATATTGAGTTACCTCTTAGAACATGCATAGATGAAAGATTGATTCATCAACAACAAATCTTAGATGAAAATTTTATAAAAACCAAGGAATTTAAGGACTTCTTGAGATGGAATAAGCAGCAAGAAGTTGGAAAAAAACTTCAATTGGATGGAGGAGAGACAGTAACAGTAGAAGCCTTACAAGCTATACAGGATTATGATCCTTAAAAAGAGTAAATATCTCCAGAGGAGGCAAGGAAACTGGTTAAATCCACTGGAATGTTCTTGTTGAGGGCTGGGACTTAGCCTCAACATTTATTATTGATCAAATAAGGAGACAACCGGATTTAAATTTGTCATCAAAAGTCCAAGTTGGAGAGTTGGTCAAAGGATTTGGGTTTGACCCAAAGTCCAAGCTGTTGCAATGTGGAGCCTAGCTCCTAAGGATCAGAACTCGGCACTACTAAACATTCAGGAGAACATGGTGGGTAACCAAATGGTATGGTCTATAAACAATACCAATGATATATAAATATCACAATTATTGTCACATTTCGCTCAATTGAATGTGGAAAAAACTGAGAAAATATCATAGAGGTATAGATTCTTGATAGAAGAGACCAGTGATTTTTCCAAGGATAGGGAGCTATGTCAAATTAAGATCCATGCTTTGGAGAATACAATTAGAAATCTAACAAAGCAACTGATGGAAAAACCTGAGGTTATCCTAGCATCACTTAAGGAGGTTTCCCATGAAGAGGTCCAAACAAAGATAACATGGGATAATGCTAAAACATAGGAGTGGATCATAGAGCACAATGAGGTTGTCCTTGGATCACTGATGAGTAATTTTTAGCACAGAATTGACATATTAAAGGACAAGACTGATTTGATCCTAAATGCATATAATAAGCTTCCAATTCTGCATGCAAAGGTAACAAGTTTCATCTCAATTTTGAACCCCTACTTTGCAACATGGTCTAGCAAGACTCAAATTTTTGAAAGGTTGGCATATCTAAAACCAAATAGGAGTGATCTTCTAGACATATTTTTGGAAGTGGGTGATGAAATTGAGAAAATAAGTGCAACTTTGTCTTTCTTCAAAGGCAAGTTGCATCAGATTGAGGCTAGGATGAGCCTTTTTGGATCAGACTTCAACAGGTTTAATCCTCCAATCAAAGGAGTTGATGATTAATTCAAAGCCTTGGAGGCATGGAAATCTTAGTATGATAACAAACTGCCTAAGATAGAGGCATTTATTTCTAACAGTTCTGAATAGGACATGGAATGTTACAACAAAATATTGGATGAAACCTTTAAGGCTGAGACTGACATCAATAATTCTTATCAGATGTCAAGAGTATAAAAGATACTCGTTGGAACAGGTAGAAAGAACAACTTGAAAGTATCAAGAGTTTCAATTGGCATGCTAAAGATGATGTGGCAACATGGGACATAATGAAAAAGCCAAAGAAGAAGAAAGATGCTACAGAGGACATTGATCTCATGGGTGAAGAATAAAGAGGACACCTAGCACCTGATCTCTGAGCACAGGGAGAATGACTACTTCAAAGACTAGTGTAGGTTAGCTTGGAATGACATTCACTAGGTCTCGTTACAACTATATGGATTTATTCTGAATATCAACAGACAAAGGTACCAGCTGGATGAAGATTTAAGACCAAATTCATTTATCAACAGATTTTGTCTTTCCACCGCCAGAAGGGTCAACTAAATGTTTCATCTTTAATGTCCTTAGGATTAACTTAGTCATCTAAAGCTTATTGCATCCTTGATCTTTAAGGATTCTGAGATGAGTAATGCTCATTATAAATAGAAAGATGTAATATATTGAAAATGATGGTAAAATCAAAGTTACAAGGCAGACTTTTAAATGGTGTCTAAGTTTTAAGCTTTCAGTCAATTTAAATGTATTGAAATCAAGATCATTAATAAAATACAATGGAATTTCCAGTCTCATATCATTGATGTCTTTTTTCACTTACATTATGCTCTTGTATGTTTAATTTGTAAGGCATTTTAAATGTACTAGTTATTAGGTAACTATGTTGTTATTTATGAGTTTCTTTCAAGGAGGGTCTAAATATTGCAAATAATTCCAAAGGGTGAGGATTTATGCAAGAATTTGATATAGGGGTTTGAGAGTGAGAGGATGGTCTGTAAGGCATTCTATCTAAAATTTTACTTGCGTTTCAATTAATTGTCTCTGGTGAATGTATGTTTCATTGTGACTCTATGGCCCAGGATTAGGCACTAATCAAGTTCTGAAGAGTAGTTGTTATCATCAAATATTAATCAATCTTTACTTTTTGTTATCTAAAGTATACATGTTTAGATAATTTTCTTGAATACAATTCATCATAGTGATTCCTTGAAGAGAGAATCATTAGGTTATCCTTCCTAGCCAAGTGGCCTAAAAAGAAGAAGGAACATGAATCCTTGATCCACTGTCAGATTTTCTGAAAATCAGTAGTCTGTTGAAGGTGTACCCGCCTGGGTTTGTGGAGCCCAAAGTGTAGATGGAATCTTATCCTTGTTAATTAGCCTTTTCCCTGTATGAATTTGAATTGGAAAACAAAGAGTCAAGCATTTATTTCTATATATCGATTCTACAAGAAAAAGTGCTAACAAAACCATGTAAGGAATAGCAGAATATTAAGCTGACTATAATCCCTTTATTCTAACCACTGCTAGATAGGCTTTCCCATCCCCACGTACCTATATTTTACAAAGATAGCATTGTTGGCAATTCCTTCTACTCCCCTACCTAAGGCAGGGACTCCAGCTGCATGCAGTCCTTGTTTGTTTTTATCTCGCTTCTAAGCATGATGATGGCAGAAAATAGTTCATAATCACAAGATGACTTACAAACATGAAATAACCATAATTAATATAACGATTCTCTACTTTTGATGATATTTACTTTTATTTATTTGATATTTGTACTTATCACCTAATGTTAGTAGCGTGCTAACATAGGGGCAAAATGTAATACTAAAAATTACATACCCTACCATTATCATGCTATGTTTTGGGCTCATTTAAATTTGTGTAACCGTTGGTGTTGTTTTTAGGTTCATTTGACTCTTGCCTTGGCCTTATCTCTCCCTTGATCCCAACTTGAGTCTTCTAATTTTTGTGTTTCTTTAGCCTTCAAAGTTAGTTAATATCATTTTTGTATTTATCTCATGACATACTATCATTCCAACAGTTCATTTGGATTGTACTTAGATGTTAGTGCAATGCTTCGACTAATTTTGGTTAGTGAATGTTGCAATTTTTTTTTGCTGATAGTGTTGGAACAAAATGAATACTTGAAATATTGATCTAATAACATAAGGAGTATTTATACATTTCCATTAAATAGGGTAATTACCAAGTATAATTACCAACTGGTAATAGGTAAGATAGTTATATCAGACATATACTAAAAGACCCAAC
>MU223627.1:403150-425542 GCA_018584345.1 Thuja plicata
TATATTTTAGAAAGTAGTTCAAAACATTATATTTATATTCATAGTAAAACAATAAAGAGTCACGTCTATGATAGACGTGACTCCCCAAGGAGTCACGCCTATCATAGGCGTCACTGTTCATTACAATGCAAGTTAACCGTATGTTTTATACAGGCCATCGGTGGTTTATATAACATATACCATATGTTATGTTTTTATCGCATACTATATACATGCCGTCGATCATGCTGTATTACTAACATACAAGTCGGTGTTAATATAAATCTATTTTAAATCGATAATAACAATCGGTATTTAAACCGATATCAATAATGAAAATTGATATAATATAAATATTAATTATAATATGTATATTGATATATATATATATATATATCATTATTATTTATATATATATATATTAATATACATATATAATAACATTATCTCATAATATTAATATATATAATAATATCATTATTATTTATATATATATATTAATATGCATATATAGAAGAATGATGTTTATTTAATTCAATGCTAAGATCATTTTATCTGATCGAAGCTATAAACATCAACATATTGTAGGGAAATAGTGGATGTCAATACTTTCAGTGGGTCAATGAAACCACATTTACATCTACCCAATCTACGTCTATACCTGATGTAGGAAATGAGTGCAACTTGTGCAAGGCTCGAGAAGCAACTAGTGCCACCGATATTGCTTCAATGGCGAAAGCAGAAATCATGTTTATGCGATGCCTTCTTTGTACTGAATCTAGAGTAAACTCAACTGTCCTCCCTGACTCACTATGAGTAATATGATAGATAGAGATAATTTTAGAGGACAAAGATGGAACACATAGTACATCATGGAATGCACCATCATCAATGTCAATAGAACCTTTCCTGCATACAGTCATAATAGTGTTATTCCCCATCAAAATGTGTGGGGTGGGAGAAGCCTCAAAAGAATAGAGTAAACCCTGAGAAGATGCCATATGGTGTGAAGCACTTGAATCCAGTAGCCATCTAGAAGAGGGAAGTATAGTGGTTGCACATAATGCATGACCCTTTCCTAAGTCCTTTCTATCTGTCTGAAGTGATGATGATGAAGAAGACATGTGAGAAGTAGAAGAAGAAGGAATATCAATGTGGCTGTAAAGAAGAGCTTGCAAATTAGGAATTTGCTTTCCATATCCATCTATCTTCTTCTCATAACAACGAGACTCATCATGAGTTCCTTGTTTACAATAAGCACATTTAGGTCTTTATGTATTCAATTTTTCCCCCTTAGGAGAAGGTGAGACAAAGGAGTACTGAGAACTAGAATCCTTCTTAGACTCTGTGGTTGATGACTTGTGTTTCTGTTACTGCTTCCCTGAAGATGGGTGAGCTACCAATGCATGGTTTTGTGATCCAATGAGAGAATCAAGTTGAAATAGCTCTTCCTGCTCATGAGTCAAATGATCACAAAACACATCAAAAGTAGGCATGGTAAATCTTGCACCTAAAGCATCCATGGTAGAATGGAATGTAGAAGAGAATATCTGAAAAGAACCACGAATCTTGGAAAGTAACAGATAAATACACTCAGTATCTATCTTATTCTTTCCACAACTATGTAAGAGGGACCTTGTGATTTGAATTTCGTTAAGAAATCTTGAATAGAGGAAAATGTCTCAGGAGCCATGGATGTCAATTCTGCTTTGATCTGAAGTACCCGAAACTCATTTACTATGCCAAAGAGAGTCTGAAACTTCTCCCACATCTCAATAGGAGTATCACAACTATCAAGGTGAAAAACCAAACTATCTGAAACATGCAAAGAAAGAATATCCATGGCCTCATCCATCTTGTTTATGTGTTGCATGACCTCGTAAGGACGAGTCAAAACTAGCTGAATAAGATCCAAACAAGACCATAACCCACATGACCAGAGAAGCCTAGTCATACGAGATTTCCACAAATGATAATTATGTGGAGTGAGAAGCTCAAATGATGTTGAATTTGCCATGTTGTACCTTAGCCTATTTTTATTTTATGTTTTCTTTCAAAACTAGACATAAGATGCCGAAGGGTTTATGTTTTATGTTTTTGAGTGTTCTGGTTTTGTTGAGATAAATGACAGAAAAACTAGAAAGAAAACACACACCCCCCCATAGAGAGAGAAACCAAACCCCAGTTCAACTGAGAAGCAAGAAGCAAAAATAGTGCAAGTAAGGCTATAGCATAAATGGGTAAAATACCTGGTCAACTTCTCCCTAAAAGGATCTCAGATTTTAAGTAGGCTCGTCAAGAGATTTTTGACGCATGTTCGTGACCCAAAAATGGAGTTTGTATGCTCATTCTAGAGGCTTGGAAGTGCTAAAAATAAGGGCTCTATTTGACAGGAAAAAATATAGTAAAACAGCTCCGTCTTGAAAATAGCTTTCTAATGCTATCTCGTTTGAAAAAATGGCCTATGTTTGCTCAAGTTATGAGAAAAACACTGAAGACTGCTCCAAAACAAGAAAAGAACCAAGAAACCCAAATTGCCATGCAAAAAAAATGGTGGCATAAATTCTGAGGCAGCACAAAAATCAAGGCGACATGAAAACTAAGGCATTTTTTGCCTCAAAAAATGTGCCAAGGTCGTGCATACAAAAAAGAGGGCCCAGATTTCAATTGTGTCCAAATTGGACATTCCTTATATGAAAATAGGGGGTTTGGGGCATTCTGGACGCAACCCTGAGGTCAGTTTTTTTTTTTTTTTGATAGGCAAAGGCCGAAGCTAGCCCTGATGTCATTTTTTGCTCAAAGTGCTCCAAAAAGTAAATCCTCCCAAAATCCACTAAAATGTGAGAGAAAAGACTTGAAACCCTCGGAGCTCCAAAACCTTCAAAAACTCAAGAATGAGCTGCAACAACAAGGCTTTGATACCATGTTAGAATTCATATAATTCAACCACCAAGATCCACTGCATGCAAAATAACCTGTTACAAAAGCAAATCTTGGAGACAAGAATGTTCTGAAAGACAAAATGTTCATTCAGAGGGGGAATAATTAAATACAAAGAGATCAATCCTTATAAAGGAGATCGAACACCAAGTAGGTGGATAAACCTAGGTTGCATGAATAATTAATAAAGAATTAATTATTGCATGCCTAAAGTTCAGCTTAAGTGAACAAGAGATAAAAAGGTGACTTAAACAATTAAATCAACAATGATTTAATTAATAAGTGAACATAGAAATAGCTTTTTACTCTAACATACAGTTCCATGGAGCATTTTTGAATTGGTTTATCAGTTTGATGATATCCCATATATTCAACAACGAAAGGATATTGTGGTATGCAGATAGAGAAGGTTATTGGTTTTGAAGAAATTCATTTGTGTTAGTTGTGCACAATCAGATATATTGATTAGAAATACCTGATTGAGGCTATAATAACTTAAAATTTAGTATCATGTGTTTTTTAACATAAAGCTTTATTTGTGTTCAATAATTTATTGTATTAATTTGTATTAACTATACAAGATCATATTTTTTGACTTTGTATGTATGGAAATTTGTAGTGAGTTGTAAAGCCAATAAGGCATAAAATGACTATTAGTGAGAAAGCATTGTCGGTGAGATAGTTACATAGGTAGTGAGGCATTGTAAAAAGATATTTTAGATTAAGCCAGTGAGCCACTTCGAGTGATTTTATTCCCCAAGAGGTTTTCCACTCATGAAATATCTTGTGTTACAATTTCATGTGCATGTCTTATCTGTATATTGTAATATCTATCCAGTTCACTTTAGTTATTGTTAAAATTGGCTTTAAAAGTTGATACATTATTTTATATCACTGATTCACCCCCCCCCCCCCCCNACTGATTCCCCCCCCCCCCCCCTCTCAGTGATATTGTACTCCAACAGAAATGTGACGCCCAAAGGAGCATTGTTCCTAGGGAACTTTTTACACTAGAATTGCTAAGGTGAGAAAATCCTTGGCATTTAATGTCATTATTGTAGAGCTGAAAAAGGGTGCCCGAGTTCATCATCGTACAACCTAGGGCATGCATGTAGGATATGAGGAAGCCTTAATTTGAAAAATTATCGAGATACAACTTAGGGCATTAGATTATAAGGGGAAAAGAAAAAAATTAACAACAAAATTGAAGGACCCTAAGGCACCCAAGGCACATATTTTATGAGAAAATCCTTTATTTCTAAGCTAGCAATGAAAATCCTAACTTGCAGAAACAAGAACAATAAAGCAAAAATGAAAAACATGAAAAGTAATGACCAAAACTTCAACAAAGAATAAAACAATTCTTACCTTCTTGAACACAGGGATGGTGAAACACACAAATTATCCAAAAAGTAGCAATGAATGCAACTCTAGATCTTAAAATCATAGTTGAACTAATCATCAGGGAAGCTAGATCGCACAAAAGATTTATCTCTCTTGAGAACTTGGTGAGTAAAAATGAGCTTTGATTTGGCCTTTTATAGCCCGTCGAACTGGTGCATTAAAAGCACTTATCCTTTGCTACTAATAAGGAGAACTTGGGTGCACTAGAGACTGGAACTCTGAGATCTTGAGAACCCTAAAGAGATCAAACAACTCTCTAGGCATCATGAAACCCCAAGGCCTGATGATCTAGCCAAGGCACCAAAAAAAGAGGGAGGACTCTAGAGTCCTACACCCCAAAGTACCAAAAATGAACAAAGCTTGAAAATGAATGAAGAAGCAAAAAGGGGGACCCAACATTTCCCAAGAAAAAATGTTGGGATGGGTATGCAGGGGATAATAGTAAAAAAAAAGTAACAAATGATCGCCTCTCTCTAGTGGACTATGCTTGACTATCTTGGAAGGATATCCTAAAGTTAACACAAAGTTAATGAGAATTTCTTTCTCAAGATTTCATTTTGTGGGACCACATGCAATTTTACTGCAAAAGGAATAAAATATTTATCAACATAAATTAAATCTTGATAGTAGAGAGGTTCATTTCATATGTAACGGATTCTTGTTATACATATAAGCCTCATTTTAGAGTTGAATTGAACTAAAGTGAACTAGAACTAAACTAAACTTAATTGACAACTGACTATATTGAGTTTTCCCTAATTGTGTTCTTAAGACTAGAGTCGATATTAGTAATAAATAAATATTATTTTTTATTAGGATATGTCCTTAATTCAATGATGAGGTCGTATAGGCATAACGTATGTTAGGGGAATTGTCTTTGAAGAACTTTGGTTATTTAGACAAATCAACTTTAAATTGAGCAACGTGTAGAAAATGAGGACTCAAGTTAGTCAAAACTTCTATTAGTACCAACTTAACATATTTGCAAGTGTCCCTAACATTGGTGGATTAAAAGGAAAATCAAGAGAAGTACACGTTGGTTCCCAAATCAATAGATTGGAAAGTTCTCAAAGTATGCCAATCTTTGTGTTGAAATTCTCCAAGTGACTTGGCCAACGAACATGAACAACCAAATATGGTTTAAAATTCTCTGCACTTTAGGCTCTGCAGGACCTAGGTGGGTTAACCTCTTCACCAACTGGCTCTTCAAGTTGATGCTTTTTATAGAATATTGTATTCTCTATCTTTATTCTACTTTTATCCTCTATCTCAGAATGACATGAGTTCGTGAAATAGATTAATTTGATTATTGGCTGCTTGATTCTAACTTCCTTATCTGGTTCCTAAAATAGATTAATTTGATTATTGGCTGCTTGATTCTACCTTCCTTCTATTGTTATCTTCTATTTTTCTTTTACTGCTACCTCCCTAATCTTCTACTTTTTTCTACTGGTTTACTTCTTCAGTTCTAATCTATGTTGTTATCTGCTCCTACTGAAAAATGGTGATTGATTTTATTTGAGATTTATATCTTTTATGTATAAGACCAGTCTCTTATTCTTATCGGGCATAGAGTCACCTCCCTTAAAATCTTCATGTATAACTTTGTGAGACAATTTTTAAATTTATCCCTTAGATAAATCTGTCAACTATTCAATTCTATCAATGTAGGATGACTACATACATAACACACCAATCAGTCTGATTGAGTTTAAAACTTCTCGTTAAGAAGGCCAATCAGACAAGAAACATAAGGATAACACTTCTCAAATTCTTCTTGATATTCAAATTAGTATGAGAACAAATAACCTCTTTGCACAAGAATTTAAAATAGCAATTAATTCCTTGAATTAATAATCACAAAGAACTAACTTGAAAAGAAAACTATCCACGCCACAATTGCAAAGAAAGAACTGGATCTTGTATTTTATTTCTTTATGATAATATACTACAAATCATATATTTTAATATGATGATTCTTATCGATTCTGGCCTTGGTTTCCTTTTATATACAAAGGAAGTGACAAGCTCAACATTTCACAAAAAATAAAAGAGATACTTCTTTTAATAACACATTGTTATTATTATAATTTTAATCTTTACCTTGTGGTACCACAAATATCATTTGGTGTTTAATGTATTTTGTAATACATTTATCATAATAATAATGATGGGTATCATTCCTTCATTTTTTTCAATTTCACATTTTCTCTTTCCTCATGCACCTATTTTCAATATTTATCTTAAATAAAATTTTATTATCTCTAAGAGATTGATTACCTCCCACCATCCCTATCTTTTAATATTTCATTTTGAAAATCCCTCATATTTACTTGAACAATATTTTCACCTTGGGAGAATGATAATTAAAAGCAAGTTTTTCCCTTTTATTTGCATATTGATGCTCTTTGTATTTTTCTATTTGGATCTCCAAATACTTTCCCTGCATGCTCACATTTCATATTCACTTGTAAGAAGTTTAGAATTTTCATCTTTGGGTAAGAAGGTATGGCGAAACAAGATTCTCAGGGTAAAATTTTCCTTATCTCTAATGGTAAGGAAACATTTTATAATATTTTAAAAAATTACCTCGTGACATTAAAACAAGATTGTTCTAGCATTCCTTTATGAATCTCACTTTGAGGAACTTATATAATTGTTAATCATTATATAGTCAAGTTTTAAGACTTATACCATTAGATATAAATTTGAATAATACTATTTACTATTGTAATACTATCATTGTTGTTGCCACAATTTTCATGATTAATTTTATTGTTATTATATTATTATCATGATACATTTATTATTCCTATAATACTGTCACTATCTTAATTTTGATGTCATGTTAAGTTCAATATTAATCAATCTTATTAAAGTTTCTCATATACATACATGCATGCATACTACTAACCACTACCATTACAAAAAAATGAGTTATAGATTGTCATCTTTGTGCTAATCCTTGTCCCCATCCATGAAACATAGTGGAACATAGCATTTAGCTATTTCAAAGTTATACAATCGACCTTATTACTATTCCATACAACAAATGACATCCACTTCATTTTTTTTGCACATCATTAATTATCCTCATTACATGCAGTTTTCGTACTTCTTAAATCTTTTGGTTTGCATATACAATCCATACAAAATATATTAGCTTTAATGAATTAAATTGAACAAGAAAGGAAACTGAGAGGAACCAATAAAAAAACTAAGCACGTAGGGATTTTAACTTTTCATAACCATATTTCTTAGAAAAAAAACTCTAGCAAAAGTGAGGAAAATAACTACCATTTTCTAATATATTTCTAATGAAAATTACAATCTTAAGCCACTGAGGCACACAGTCAGGCTAAAATAACGATTTTCTAGTCTCTAAGATCAGTTAAAATTTTACAAGAGCTCCTTAACTCTATTTTTCATTGTGTTCACCTAAATACAATTCACTTGATCACTTGGAAGTTGGAATACTTGCATCTTGAACTTCACTTCAAATCCCCTAAAGATTGAGTTTAATGTGTGCTAAAACTACGAATTCATTTTTTATTTAAGTTTTTTTGTAGTTATGAAACTTCAACCTTTTGGAACGAATAGTAGCATAGTTTCCCATTAAAAACCTGGTTGTGCACAACTAATATCATTTTCTAAATTTCCTATCAATTGATTTCATGTACGAGAAGCAAACTAATAGTCATTATAACTAACTTTGTACACCCACAAATCCTAAATAGTACGCTAGATTTTGATGATTTTTATTACTAAAAATATTTCATTTATATTACAATTATTTTGATAAGTTAAAAATTTAGGAAGGGTTTGAATCCATCACAAAAGCCATGAAAATGAACAAGAAAAAAAAAGAGTCTCACAAAACTAAGACAAAAATTAATAGCACAAAATTTGTCATATTCAAATATAAAAAGAAACATATATAAGAAAGATCACATGACAATCATTAAAGACATAACAAGAGAATCAATTTACATAAGGAATTCTCAGTCCATTACATTGAAGAGGAGTTCCCCAAAAAAAGTGGTAAGATTTTTTTGTTTGCATAGACATTTCATATCATTTTAATATAAAATAATGTAAATTTCATTTCTAATCAAAATAAAATAGTAGTTTAGATTTTTTAAAAGGTATATTATATGAAAAGTTTGAAAGACCTATCATGGCACTTATAACAAGGTAAATGAGATAGAAGGAGGTAGAGATAATAAGAATAACTAGTATTGTAGAAATGTGACTCTTCAAGAGCTCATAGATAAGCTTTAATATGGTGTAGAGTGTACTTGTGCTGATTGTGAAGAAGTAGAATTCGTATCTCCTCATGTTTTCCCAAAATGGCCATGCTACCTATGTTGATCCCACTATCATCCATGCCCCTAACCATAGAAAACAAAATTTAAAAACTAATGGAAGCACAAAAAATGAGTCCAACATAAAACCCTTTTCTCATTAAGGTTTGTCAATGTGCACACCACAAATGCATCTTGCAAGATGAAAATATATAGGAATTATTATTACACACTTGGCATGAATGGAACACAGGTTTGCATCTTCAAAAAATTGTACAATATAGTCCTTAGTTTCCCCTTGCAAAGCTACTAAAGCTTCTGATGTCCATTTATTTACCTTTACTCTAAAACTAGTATTGTTTGCTCCCTGGTTAGTTTGGCAAATGCAAATATTGAGATAAGTAGTCCAAAACTTATTTGATACCTTCTTATCTCATTCATTGCATCACTTCCTAATTTAAATCTATAAGGCTTCCTTGGCTTTTTCATTTCTAGTGGAGTTTTACCATGAGTTATCTACCTTGGGATTATTCTCCACCTAGTCGTTTGAAAAAAAGAATGACAACTGACTGGCCTCTCTTAGTGCAATAGATTGGTGTAGACAACTCAATGCACACTTTTAATAAGACAAATAATCCTTCATTAAGTAATCCACTATCCTAGATAGGATCATTAAATTATTAACTAGGGAAGTGTAAACTTGCGATGGGTATGCACTGTATGTGTACTACGGAAGAATCCAAGCTATCATATCAATTGCATAAAAAGAAAATAAATTGAAAGAAATAACTTAATTGAAAAAATACAATGTTGGAAATTAAATTAGCTGAACAGTAGTGGTTGCAGGAAAACTATGAAATAACACAACAGTGCTTGCAAGCTTACTGGTTAATTGCTACAACAATGACTGTGATGGTGCAAAACTACTGAAATTAACTTTTTGTAAATAACTTATCACAAACAACACATTAATGATTACTAAACATCTAAACCATAATATAAAGTGCTAGAACATGAGTAACACATTTGCATATATTTTTTCTCTGCAACCTGTCGACTGCAACTTTCCCGCCCGTTTGCATTTTTGAATGTTGGCTTCGTCCTCCGCTTTGTCGGGGAATCCAGGGAGCACGGAGGTTCTCTGCCCTGACCTATTCCTGGTGCTTTCTCGCAGGGATGGTAGTGACTGTTGTGTCATCCCTAGAGTCGTGGATTCCTCATTTACCTCCTCTGTGGTGTCTGCTCACCCGCAGAGTCAGGAAGGTGGGGATTCTTGCCCCAAACATGTCGTGGAAAATAAAGAGGGCCCTATGGGGGGTTGGAAACTTGCGGTGCTGGGGAAAGAGACTCCTGACACCTCTTCTCCTCCTATTTTCTTGGTAGGTGAATTTGGCATAGAGATTGTTGTCCCAGATGGTGTGGTTGAAGGCATTTCTTCCTCTCTACAACTTGCTCTGGTGGGGAGGTTTGTTGCTTTCAGGCCCACCATAGATATGGTTCACAGGTGGTGTACTGCCAGATGGAAGGTTAAGGGGAATTTTTCTATATCGGCTATGCCGAGGAGATTTTCCTCTTTAGATTTAATGTTGCGGAGGACTATACTCTTGTTTCCACTAGAAGTTGGTGCTATGGTAAACACACACTGCTAATGGCCAAATGGAAGCCAGGCTTCAATCCAGAGGTTGAACTACAGAAAGTTGTGCCTGTGTGGGTCTGCCTACCTGGACTTCCCCTTGAATTCTAGGATGAAAAGGTACTCTGATGGATTGGGAAACTCATTTAGAAACTATGTGGAAGCGGATACGGTTACCATTCAAAAAACTAGGTTGGTATTCGCAAGATTCTGTGTGAATGTGACAATGAATAATCCCCTCCCCAACTTTGTGATGCTTAAATCCAAATGGGGGAATTGGAATCAGGTCATTGTGTATGAGAATGCCACTCTACACTGCCATAAATGTGGTAAAAATGGGCATGTGGTGACAGACTGCAAGGTAACCACTAGGATTGAAGAGAAAGACTCTGATTGGCCTGCTTCAATGTCTCTAAGTGTGAAGGAAGGTGCGCGGGACCAGGTAGTTGGGACTGTGGTTATCACAGAGGCCCCTCCCCCCCTTGATGGGAGTTCGTCTCCTGCATCTGGGGTGGAGGAGAATGGAAATGGAAAGGATAAAGAGGTCAAGAAGGTGGCGGACCTAGAAGGAGAGTTTGTTGAAGACCTAAGGCTGGCCCCCAACTCTCAAAGAGGAAGCCCAAATGAGAAAGGAAATAAAGAAGACAACAATGGGGAGAAGGCACAGGAGTCTTAAAGCATGATGACTAAAAGGGAAGTTGGTGAAGAGAGCATTTTAAATGACGGGGGGGAAATTTCCTCCCCAATCCATAATGGGGAGAGACAGGTAATGGAAATACCATTATTGACCCATTCATCGCCATCGACTAGTGTCTTTGACTGGTCAGGACCTAAAAGGAAAACCAGAGGCAAGAAGGTGGATGAAAGTGTGGAAACCAAAAAAAAAGTAGATGTGGGGAATGAAACCAAAGTGGGTCGACCGACGCCGAGAGCGATAAGAGAAAAAGAAGCAACAAGGGCTATTGCCAATGGGCGGCAGTTAACCCTAGAAGACTCCCAAAAAAATAAAAGATGAAGTTCCTCTCATGGAACATACGAGGCATGAATAGCCCGCAAAAATAGTTTTCTCTAAAGAAGTATATTCTTGAGTTCAATTTTGATGTAGTTCTTATTCAGGAGGTTAAAATGAAGTATCAAAACTTCACTCTGCTAGTGGATAATATATGACCGAGTGTGGCCTTTCTGTATAGTGAAGATGATGGGGCCTCTAGTTGTGTGGCCACTCTCTGGAACCCTTGTAAGTTATCCAAAAATGTTGTGTCATTTTCTCATAACTTCCTTGCTGTGTTGTTTACTTGGAATAATATTTCCTAGTACTTGTATAATATTTATGCTCCTAACATTAGAAGTGAACATGGTAGAATATGGGGGGAATTTCTAACCTTATTAAAGCTAATCATTGCCACCCCACTATGTGTGTGGGGGATTTTAATATGCCTCTATTCCTGTCTAAGAAAATCGGGGGCACACAAGATTACTCAGAAAGTATGCAGGTTTTGGCAGATTTTATGAGACACAATGATCTGGCTGATGTGGATCTACAGGGAATGGGATTTACTTGGTCCAACAACAAAAAAGGGAGACACCTTATACAGGTTAGACTGGATAGATGGATATTATTGGGAGGATGGGATGTTTCTCCCTTGATCAACCTCTCTCTCCTCTTGAGATCGGTTTCTGACCACTCCCCTTTGATCCTTGACTGGGAGGAAAGAAAATGAAATGGACCCCATCCCTTTTGTAATGAAATCATGTGGCACTCTCACAATGAATTTGAAGAATGTATTAAAATATGGTGGAATACCCCAGTGAGGGGAACAACAATGTACAGAATAGCTAAAAAACTAAAAAATTGTAAACGGGAGGCCCAAAGGTGGAGTAAATCCAAGTTTGGAGACATTTTCCAATACAAAAAAAGAAATTGAGGAGAAACTCAAACACCTGCAGAAGGATATGGCATCGGGTGATTCTACCTGGGACGATCATTGTGAGGAGGAAGGATTGAGGAGAAAATGGAAAGAGAACCTCAAAAGAGAGGAAATATTCTGGAAGCAAAGGTCTCGTATTCAATGGCTGAAGGAGGGTGACCAGAACTCAGCTTTCTTCCACAGGTCAGCCTCCATACATAAAAGAAGGAACACCATTAAATCTTTGGACACTAATGGGAGCCAACTTTTGGAGGATGAAGATATTGGTAATCATGCTGCAGATTTCTTCCAAGGTATTTTTCGAAGGCCAGCTCGGATTGGGATGGATACTGATTTTGACTTTCTTATGGAAGTTATCCCTAATGTTGTTACTAAGGGTGGAAATGAGGCTCTGTTGTCTCAAGTTTCTAAGGAGGAAGTTAAAACTACGGTTTTCTCTATGGGAGCCTTTAAATTTCCAGGACTGGATGGGTTTCCCCCGGCCTTCTTCCAACACTTTTGGGAAGTAGTCAAATATGATCTTATCCATTTTGCCCATGATTTTGTCAGGAATGATAGTATCCTAAAAAGAATTAATAAAACCTACATTGTCCTTGTGCCTAAAGTGCAGGATCCTAAATGCATGAGTGAATTTCGCCCCATAAGCCTCTGTAACACTGCCTATAAAATTTTGTCCAAAATTATCACCAATAGGATTAAACCCCTTCTCGGGAAAATAATTAATCCCAACGAGAAGGGGTTTGTTCTAGGAAGACAAATTCTTGATGTTGTTATCACCACTCGTGAAATCATACATTCTATGGAGAAAGGTAAAAATGCTGGTATGGCTTTAAAAATTGACATCTCCAAGGCATATGATAAGGTTCTATGGAAATTTCTGTATGGGGTGCTTAGGAAATTTGGCTTCCATGATAATTTCATTAAAATTATAAAGGAGGCGGTGGAAACAGTTGACTTTGTTGTTCTGGTCAATGGCACACCCTGGGGGTCCTTTACTCTGGAAAGGGGATTATGTCAGGGGGACCCACTATCCCCATATATTTTCCTTCTGATGGCAGAGGTGTTGGCTCAGAAATTATTGAGACTAGAAGGAGTTGGATCTATTGCTGGTTTTAAACCAACCTCCACTCTTCCCCCAGAAGTTCTACAACAATTTGTAGATGATACGTTCCTCTTTGGAAAATCCTACATTAGAGAAGCTAGAGAATGGAAAGGCCTCCTGAATAATTATGTGATAGCGTCTAGTCAAGTGATTAATTACAACAAAAGAAAAATTTACTTCTTCAACACTGAACAAAGAACTCAAATGAAAATTGTGGAATATCTTGGCTGTAAGGGAGCTACACTCCCGGATACCTATCTTGGTCTCTCGCTCACGGTGAAGGAGGTCTCTGATGAATTTTGGAACTCCATATTGGAAAAAATGCAGAAAAAACTAGCTGGATGGAAAGGTAAGGTCCTTAGCAATGCTGGAAAACTCCAATTGCTTTCAGCAGCTCTCCAAGGTATTCATGTTTATTTCCTGTCTCTTTTCAAAATGAATGATAGAACGGCGGAGAAACTGGAAAAAATACAGAGAAACTTTATGTGGTCAGAGACAGAGGAAAAGGCTAGAATGAACCTAGTTAACTGGGATATTGTCTGTCAACCGAAGCTGGTGGGAGGTCTGGGAGTGAGAAAAATCAAGGACCTAAATAAGGCTTTGATAACTAAAATGGGTTGGCAGCTCTTCAGAGGAAATTTTGGTTGGAGTAGAATTATGAAGGCAAAATACATCTCCAATGACCAATTCCCCTATGGTCAAAAATTACCCTCCGGCTCAAAAATCTGGAATTTCATTTATAAAAGCAAAGGAAATCTTTTCAAAGGTTTAAAATGGGTGGTCAGAAATGACACCCAGATCTATTTTTGGGAAGACTGGTGGGTGGGGGAAAAACCCCTCGGATGGGAAAATTTTGGGCTCATCAAGGATAAATTGATTTCTCACTTTGGAGGTAAAGTGAACAACTACATCTCTCAATATAAGAAATGGAAAGTTCTCGCTGATGCTTTTCAGGATCAGACTCAAGTGACGCCCTATATAAATGAAATTCAGAAGCTTCTTGATGGCGTCAGGATTCCTATATCCCTTGTTGAGGACAAAGCCATTTGGTTTCATAACAAATCGGGCGAGATCACAGTGAAATCTATTTATCTAAATAACTTAAAAGTTGTGGCAGATGAAAAGAGCTGGGGGAAAGTCTGGATCCCCCAATTAATCCCCAAGATCAATTTCTTCTGGTGGACAACCCTCCATGGTAAAATTCTTACGATGGATAACCTCCAGAAAAGAGGATTTCAATTGGTCATTAGATGTGCCCTATGTAAAATACATTTTGAGTCTGTCAACCACATCCTTATTCATTGTCCCTATGCGACTATGGTCTGGTCCAAAATTATGAGCAATATGAGATTGAATTGGGTCTTCATGGAGGACTTGGACCAATTCATTTACAATTGGGGGAACCTCGCAGAGCACCCAATTATCAACACCCTTTGGAGGTTGTTACCCCCGCATGTTTGTTGGAGCTTATGGAAGGAAAGGAATAACCGGGTGTTCAGAGGGGAGGAAAAAGATGTTGATGGGATGGCAAGGATGGCTGTGAATATGATGAAGGAAAACCTTGGTACTTGTCTCTGGAAAATCCCCCTTTCCCCCCCCCAAGGTGTTTGATTGTTCAGTGGCTAAGGACTGGCAGCTGCCTCCCTCCATCTATGAGTTTGATTTCTCTAAGATAGTGGCGAGAAGGAATACCAAGTGGTCCCCACTGGAGGAAAATTTCACCAAACTAAATTTTGATGGAGCTGCCTCCAAAGGATCTGATGCGGGTGGAGGTATCTTCAGAGACAAAAATGACAAAATGATCATTGCTTATGCAATAAATCTCAGATCAGGATCAAATAACTTTGTAGAAATCTCTGCTCTCTTTTGGGGTCTAAAGGTGGCGGTCACTTTGGGAGTTAAAAGGATGGTTATTGAGGGTGACTCCAAAATTATTATTGAAATGGTCAAGGGAAATTTTAAAGCTGGTTGGAGGCTATCTAATCTGTTGCAGGACATCTGGTCACTGCTCCCTAGATTTGACGATTTCAAAATAAAACACATTTCAGAGAGGGAAATGCGATGGCTGGCAAGCCAGCAGCCACGGGTCTTAATCAACAAGGCTTAAGGTGCTAGAGAAACTTGGGCTCCCTTTCCAAGCAAACTGCCTTGCTTATTGAAAAAGAAAGTAATTGACCTATGGAATACAAGGACATTATTGATTGGATGGGAGAGGCGGCAGACAAGATCACGAGGATTGGGGTGAACTCAAATTTTAAAAAAGTTATAGGAAGGATTTTAATATTATTAGAACTCTAAAAAGATGAGCTCTTAATGCCAATTTCGGAAAAAGTATGAGCTTTTTCAAATTTGGAGCTGACATGGGGAAAAGAACGAGTCCAAAAGAGCTTGAAAAGATAGATGGGTTTAAGTGGTGCATTAATCATGGGAAAGGCAATCATGTCATGATATGCGAAGGCTCTGTAATCACTCTAGCCAACCATGTGACCGGTACTTACCAAATCATTAAAATTATGGATATTATTCCAACCTGGTTATTCGCCTTGTGTATTTCCACCCTTTGGTGCTGTGATTTTTTTGTTTTCTGCAAGACTCTGGTTAAGTGGGTTTTGGGCAAAGGTTCAAAAGGTGGAATGTCGATGGAGATATAGGAAGAGGTGAATCTAGAATATAGCTCCGATATGGGTGGTGATATGGTGCGAGTGGAACCTCCTAGAATTGAGGATGGGTTCCTCAAGAACCAGTGTGCGGTGACCTACCTAAAGGAGGGTGGTTTCTATCCTTTCATGGAAGCTATGGGAGGCTGTGATGAAATTATCTCCATGTAGCTAGTGAAAACCTAGACAGAGTGTAAGGTTACAATAAATGGTATTACCTTTGAGGTAAATGAAGAAGTTATAGCCCAGGCTACAGGGCTTTCCACTGAAGGGAAGAAATGGAAAAAAATAACGAAGAGCCGCGATGATTTTGGTAAGACGAGATTCTTCAAGAAATTGGAGGTCCCGATTCCAATCCATAGAGGATTCAAAAGGGAGGAGCTGCCAAACCTGTGGAATGATGTTTGCCTCATCCTCATGAAGTATATTACCCTATAAGGCCACTTCGGCACCTACTACAACTACCACTTTCCCTTACTAAACCATTTCAGGTAAAATGATACCATCTCTTTCCCCTTTTACCTACTTCACTCCCTTGAAGCTACAGTTTTGGATGTTAGGGAAAAATTAAAAACCAGGCAAAATTATAGCATTCTCCACCAAGGGCTTATTCTCTACCTTTACAATTTCCACCTTGCATTATGTCCCCCTAGGATTGTTTCTATACAAGGCATTACCACGCCGACTAAGAAGGTTCCTAAGGAGGTGACGGTCTCCCAATCTAACCCCTCGTCTTCCTCCAAAACCCTAGAAAAATCTAAGAAGAACAAAGAGGGGTCCATGGGTGGAACCCAAATCACTATTGAGTCTGAGGAGGACAAAGATAATGATAGAAGAAGGAGGTCCCACAGAATTGCAACAAACACCCACTACAAATAGAAAGTGGTTAGGAGGTGATACCTTGAAGATGAGGAGGAAGAGGAAGATTCAGAGAAGGAGGAGGGAAAGAAGATTTACAACAGTGGGAACACAAAAAAGGGGAAGAAAAGCAATATTGAGGAGTGCGGAAAAGGAAAAAACCCTCAGGATTTGGAAGGGGAAGAGAAGAGCTATGACTCTCCCCAAATTTTGGCCAACTTCATTCTGCCCACCATGGATCTTTCTAAGAAGAAACTGTTTGAATATAAGACCGAGGAATCAAAGCCCATGACTCTATTGCCAATAGACCCCCAGGTGATGGCTGAGAACCCCAAGGTCGATGGAAAAATCAAAGATGAGACCTCAGAGGTTAAGGAAGTGGAGACCGAGAGCATGTTGAATGCGGCAAGTGAAATTTCCCAACTTCAGAAGGATATTAAAGCTCTTCAGACTTCCTCCCTTGATTCGGTCTCCAAGATGGATCTGTGGGACCTCAAGGAGGAAATCAAAAAACTTGGTGAAAGCTTCAACAGGGTGGTTGGTTTCATGGTTAAGGTTATGCATTTGGTGGCAACCATGCTCCAACTGCTACAAATGGTGAAGGTGTCTACTCTGGAGGAAGAGCACACAGATCAGAAGTTATTCCAATTCCTTGCGGAGGATTGGCTCAAGCTACTACTGGACAGTGGGGGTAAAAATGTCAATTAGCCTTCTTGGTTTTCCATGCTTTGCTTTTTTGTTTGGATCCGTTGGCTGGCCACTGTGGGCCTTTTTGTGTTTCTGCTGAACTTATGTTACTGGTTTGCTATTAATTCCTACTTTATTGTTAATCATAATTACTTTGATACTTACTTCCACATATTGGTTACCAGCTTCAAGGTGAAGCTGGGGTCTATTAGGGGTAACAGGCTGGTTACCAGCTCCATGTTGGAGTTGGGGCCTGTTATTTTTAATTTTTGGTTTTTTATTTTAAAAAAAGGTATTGGATGAGGGTGTGGTGACCTTCGTGGTGTGTTGGTAATCTGTTGGTAGTCTGCACTTCTCGTGTTGGCTATGTCTGTTCGGTTCAGCCTCCTTGTCTTGGCTTCTTTTTTAAATAAAAAATAATATAAAGTACTCTAAACAACTATAGAGTCATTGTACCTCAAGTGGCCCTTATTGTGTTGTTATAATCGTGTTATAATATTAGCTACAAGCATTCCATATTCAATGTACAAGCGCAATTTCTGAAATTATCTTCTTATTTCAAACCAAAGGGATTACAATCATAAACTAATATCAAACTTTCTAATTGAACATAGACACTACTAACAAGACTTAGCACAAACTAGATACTCTCTCCTAACAATTCTCAACTTAAACAAGCTCATACAGATACATGAGGCTTGAGAGTTGGATTAATTAAAATCTTAACAACTTGTGGTGCATGTCATCTCTCCCACAACATTAATGAGATGACTTATTCCTCACCAAAATAATAACAAATACTAGACCAAAATGAGTTGAGAGTGTTCTAATCCATTTCAAACTTTTACAACATAGTTGTGGTTGAAAATGTGCATAAAGACATGTCATAATCATTTAAAACTCATAATTTATTATTTCCACAAGTTACTCCATTACTATTTGAATTCAATAACTCAAAATATATGAGATCATCAAGAGGGGGAATAGTTTAAATCAAGCAATAACTCATTTCTTAACTACTACCTTTAAACTTGCCACTTTTGACTCAATCAACTTGAGATGAGTGGTGTTCATTAGCCGTTTCCAATCAACTAAAATGGTAAAAAGGGTTTTTGATCCTCCTTGTCATATTTCCGAATCATTTTGAAAATATTTATTTCATTAATAAATGATTTATATATGATCATTTTACTAAAACTTTTTTTTAAAAAACTTTTTCTCCACTTCTAGCAACATTTGAATATTGACAAGTATCAACTTGCCTCCTCTTCTTTATAGCTCAATGAAAAACTAAAAAATATGTTAATCATCTTAAAATACTTAATATTTAATAATAACCATTTATCATAACAAATCATCACAATTTAGCATTCACTAGTTAAACATATAAATGCTTGTTAGTAAAGCAGGGATCGTAATTAATGCTTAATAAATAAAGGTAGTGCATGGAAATGACTTGTAAAGATATTATAAACATGGGGTAAAGTGTTATAACAAATGATATAAACATGAAAAATTATAGGCTCATCAACAACCATGAGAAAACTAACCAAAACAATCAACTCCCACTCAAATTCTAAATGGATGCACAAATTTTAAAAAGTAAAACAAATTTTCAATGAAACACTTCACTTCAATAGAGCCATGCTAGAAATATGCTCAAACCTACCATTGAAAAGTAGAGTTGAACCTAGTCTTTCTTCTCTTCCTTCTGCATGGTCCTATTAAAGTAGAGCTTTGGAATCAATAGGAATAGAAGTGGATCTGCTTGAAATAGAAGATTGAAATTGACCAAGACCTCCTTAAAATAATTATGAAGAATGGAAGTTGGCGTTTGGTGTTGCTTTTAATTCATTAAATTTTCCCTCCCTCTGCCATTGGTTCATCCATTTTTTTAAGGTGGTAGTTAATTGGACATTGTTTCATCTACTCCCTACGATGTCCTAGAAACATATGAATATATTAGTAATATAACTTGTATAACCACTTGTATTTAATTATCAGGCATTGTTTGAGGTATGGTTTATAAATCTAAGTTAAATCACAATTTAATTATTGTGCCCTTCTTAATTCCACTATCACATCCTTAATTATAGTCCATACTTATGCATGATAAATTTTCTCAATCATGTCTATATATGTTTGTATTATTTTTCCTTTTTGATCATTTGTTTGATGCTTATGTCAACATTACACTTTTTTTTGTTGATAAATTTTGTATTTATTTTATTATTAATAATAATATTTTACATCAAATATTTCATAGTATATTTTTAGAGCACCACCCCATAAACCAAAACTAGACTATAAAAGGAGGCCATACGATAGTACAAAAAATCATAACTCCCATCTCCCCTTTGCGTACAAGATGATAAAAATAAATCAAACACTATCAAGCATGTACATTTTCATGTCCTAGATCCAACCCTAGCTCCTACTAACCCACAACATACATACCTTCATGAATACACATTATACAATACCAGCATATACATTATCATAAATTTGGATCATCACAAGAATAAAATTTGAACACAAACTCAAAAACATGGTATGCCTTCCCACAAAATTGCAACAAAAAACAAGTTTCAAAGCCCTGCAACCAAGTGCATTACCAAGCCCAACAGTCATGACACCACCCCTCAAGGGATTCTTATTCCACAACCTCAACCATGACACTTATTGCTTCAGCCACCCCTTATTCTACACCCACAACAATGACCCACCGCAAGAATCTGCCACCAAAAGTATGTGAGCTTGTATTTGAGGTGGGATTTGTCCATTTACTCCCTAGGAACCCCTACATCTAACAGCATTTCCCTATCATGCACATGATCCTTTACCATGTTCTAGTATTTCTTTTCATCTTTACATTGTTGGTATTTGGTTTCTAACACACTCCAAAGGAAGAAGGGGTGAGCATAACAGGAGTGGCCAGGAATACCAATCCAATCACCCCTTGTTGTCACAAACCCCAAACCCGATTTAGCCAAATTCAAAATTTCCTCTAAACTAAATCTTTGTTTAGGTTTGATGCATTGCTCAATAATGTGCCTCACCCCTGCATGGGTATCCATCTCCAACCCCTATGCAAAGAGAATGGAGGAAATTGTGGTATTCACTCTATATTTGAACTTGGAGACGATGAATTTTGTCCCCAAAAGTGCCCTAACCATCATTACAAAAAATAGATCATCTGTAACAAAGATTCTCTTCAACCTCTCCTCTGTAACCTATCCCAAAAATGACATTTGTTGTTTTCTGTCCTTGAAGCTTAAATTCAGTTCCATACCACCACTGCACTTGTTGTTTTCTTTTTGCAACCACACCAGATGTTGGCAAAACACATTCCCAACAAATTCTCAAAAAAATGGAAATGTTTCAAACAAAAAACTTACCCAGCAACCCTCATAAATGAGGCATCATGAGCCACTATCCGTACACCCAGTTGAGCTGAGATGATCGTACATTAGATCAGTCACCCCTACCAACATACCATCACATACGAAATCATCATTGCAATTCAAAACACCATTATCACCAAATTCTCTACCAAATTTAATTCAAATTCATCTCCAAAGGGGACCACCAATTTTAAGATTGCATCCACCAACTTGTTCCCTTCACAAAATATGTGGGTTACTTGGAAGTTTTTCAAACCTTCTAGCTTTTTCTGAATAATATGAATAATTTTGTCAATACGCCACATGTGAGCTCACCCATTAGAGATAGCGGTTATAATGATCTGTGAATCACCTTCCAGGTGTAGATGCTCTACCTTTATTTTAGATGACAAGTCCACTTATAACAATATCACCTAATATTCTAAATCATTTTGTATTCCAATTGTTAGCTTCTTTGTTTCAATAGCCAAAGTGCTTCCTGATGACATATAACTGATTAAATGATTGACTATATTAAGTTGAAGATGATGCAAGACATTAAATCAGTTAATGGTTTGTATTGTCATTGATGTCAACTTGATATCATCTGTATGATCATGCCAAAGACTTCAGAGAACCAATGGAATAAAGGTTATGCTTCCAGCAATGCATAAAAGTCTAGTATTCACTAAGTGACAAACTACACCGGTGGAGTGCACACCATCGGTAAAGATAGAGATTAAAGTCATAGTGATGCCCGACGAGTAGAAGACAGTGTTGCCTGACGAAGTAGAATCACATGATACCCGACGAGGTAAAAATAGTTTTTCCCAATGAACAAAGATCCAATGATGCCCGACAGATGGAGATCTCAAAGCTAACTAAAGCGACACTGATGGAACTGGCAGTTGTCACCGGTGATGAACTGTAGAATTGACCGACGGAACAGAGAGATCAGAAAATGACAAAATATCTAGCTGGCAAAGTTAAAGGATAGACTTAACTAGTTGTTTTATTTGTTTTATTCAACCATAGTTAAGTAAGTGATTTGTACAGTTGGAAAGAAGATAACTACGAGATAAATCGGGAGTTAAAGCCATAAATCAATTTGGCTGGATTATTTTTCACACCAAGAATCAAGAATCAAAGAACCTAGAATTAAGGAAAATCATGTCTATTTAAGAGACAAACATAATTCATTCTTGGTGTGGTCAATACGCAATCAGATACACAGGGGAGTGAACTGATAGAAGATGCTGAAGAGAAACTGATGAAGGATTAACTTCATGCAGTCCTGATCAATCAAGCTGAGGGAGAGCTAAAGAATTCTGCAGACACTGACAGACAGTGAATCACAGCATCACTGAGCAGAAAGAGTTAAGTACAAAGAAATTGAATTGATACATTGATCAGAAAGATATTGTAAGTAAATAGATCTGAAAATCTGCAATTCAGTTGCATTAGAAACAGGTCATTTTGTTTCAGTTTAACCATTGAAGCATTAAAGTCTCTTAACA
>MU223627.1:435764-449972 GCA_018584345.1 Thuja plicata
TTCCTTACTAGGGTGATCAATTATTTAAAACCTTGTATGAAAATGTATGTTTGCTGACTGTTTGAGCTATTTGTGGTTTAACCCTAGTAGTGAAATCTGTCAGCCTATATGTTGAACAGAGATTTGAGGTATTAAGCCTTTGATGTATGAGGTGGAGTTACTGTTTTATCTTTCCATCAAAAGTCTGAGTACATTCTTGGTGTATCATCCCATTTTCCCTTTCATTTTTAATCCTTTTTCCCTTTTCCCCATCAAGTTTCAAATCAGGAGGTGATATCCCGAATCAAAAAGGAACCAGCCTAGAATCCGGAGACTCTTCCTCATCCATAGTTCACCCACATCTAGAGGAAGTTTCCATTGTGAGGATGGAATTGTCATGTAGCCCTAATGCTTGAGTTAGGGTGACAATTCTAAGCCTAAAAAAGTATAATAATATGTTCATCTGAAGAAAACAACCCACTCTTTCAACCCTCCATCTTACAAGTGCAAGACTAAACCAAATTAGCCCATATTGGAACTACGTAAACCTTCAAGGAGCAACATGCCTAGGAATCTACCTAGTAAGCCTCCTTTCTTGACCTTAAGAAGGTTGCAAATCTCCTTTTTTTTACACGAGCATGTATTGAAGAACAACACCTCTGACTTATTCTAGTTCACCACTTGGCCTAAGAGAGCACAATATCTATCCAAGGTTTCCATACATCTGGCCATCCTAAAAGAATATTCACCCATGAGAAGGGTGTCGTCAGAAAATTGTCGATGGGAAGATGCCTCCATACCTTGAGAATTATGTATGTCATGCCATACTCATTCCATTCTCCTTTTTGTAATTATAATGCCTAAGAACTCTACCATGCTTATAAATAAGGTCGATGAGAGAGGATGCCTTGTCAGATACCTTGTGATGACTCAAAAAATCCTTAGGGTCTATGATTAAACAAAATAGAAAAATGTGGTGTACAAAGGCAACTTTTGATCCATACAATCCATTACAAATCAAACCTGAAGCATTTCAACACCTAGAATTAGAATTCCCTATCAACATAGTCGTAAGCCTTGCGAATGTCCAATTTTACCAGCATTCTTTCAATTTTCACACTTGAAACGAATGAATGGCCTCATGTGCAATGTTTTTTCCCTTAACAATAGATTGGCCTAGAACAAAGCCACTTTGCTCTTTGGATATGATAAGTGGAAATAATGATTTTAGCATATTTTCAATCACCTTTTTGATGACCTTATAGACAACATTGCATTCATAAATGGGCCTAATGTCCCCAAATAAATCCATAGTTTCTTTCTTTGGAATCAAAGTAATAAAGGTGTTGTTGAAGTCCCTGTACACATAAGAATAAGCTCTGTATTCATCTGCTAAATCAAGAAGCTCCACACCAATAGTGCACCACATCTTCTAGAGAAAAACTATTGGAAATCCATTCATCACCGAAGCCTTGTCATGCCCAAAGGAGAAAAGAGTGGATCAGACCTCTTCCAAACTCACATGTTTAGTCAAATGAGAATTCTTGCATGGGCTAATCACTTTGGGAATAATCTTAGCAATCACATTATCATCCACATCAACACTTATAGTTTGCATACATTTGTTAGGGTTTTCACTTTAGGGTTCCACCTTGTATTGTTCCTTATCCTTAGGTCATAATCTTGTATCCATAGTTTTTCCTTTTGTACATATTCTCCCTTTTCCAAACTTTAGGGTTTCCTTTGCATTCATCAACAAGATTCCTTGTTGCATTTCATACCCTTTTAGGGTTTCCATTTTGCATACTTGATCATAGGATTTTCTTTTTGTATACGTCACTAGGGTTACCTTGCATTTTCCAAAAATAAATAAAAATAATAGAAAAACATAGATATTGCATCTCCTATGGTTGGACATTTTATCTTTATGGTCATCTTTTGGAAACTAGAGAGTACACCTTTTGGATCCTTCCATAGTGATTGTTGAAATAATTATGACCTCTTTAAAGATGATTATCCTTTTGTCATAACCAACACTTTGTCAAATTGTCACTTTTGTCACACCTTGGAGGTCCAGAAATTTCTTTCAATTACTTGGGTTTCCTCCTAAACTTTTATTCTTAAAAATTCCCTTGGGGTATACTTATTCATACCTTAGTCACCACTTTACCTTTTTGCATCTATTTTAGTGTCTTACCTAGTCATCGTAATCATCATTAGACCTTTTTCCATATTGTATTTACCTTAGTCACATTCCCATAAAATTAAAAATCCCCCAAAATTAGTGGCATACTTAGTCATCATAATCATCATTAGACCTTTTTGCATATTGCATTTACCTTAGTCACATTCCCAAAAATAAAACATCCCCCAAAAAAATTAGTGTCTTGCCTAGTTGTCTTAATCGTCATTATACCTTTTTACATATTACCTTAGTCACATTCCCAAAAATAAATAAAAATTCCCAATAGGAAATTAGTGTCTTACCTAGTTGGTCATAAATTGTCATTATATCTTTTCTCATTGATAGGTAAAACTCCATAGAGTCATTCTTGCATTTTCATATGCTAACCACACGATCTCAATAGAAAAAAGGTCAAATAGATCCCAAGAATGACCCTAACTTTAACCTAACCAGCAACATAGACTTTTCATCCATGGACTTTAACACACCAGGAACCTCAAGACATTCCCATAAAGGAAGGGGAACTTTACCACCATTACCACCTTTACCTCCTCCAAGTGATGAATTTTTAGTTGAGAATATTAGGGCACAATGTACCCAAGAAGAGATTAAACATGCACTACAAGATCCTAGAATCATAGACGTCATGGATGCACTATTATCGGTCAATCCTAATCGATATTTCTACTTGCTTACAAAAAATGAGGGAAATGTACCTACAAGATTTGACACTTGTACTATTTTAGAACAAGTGACACAAACACAAACACACTCAATTGGAGCTACTCATGAAACTATATCTTCTCTGATATCTTCAATCATCCCTATAGTAGTACATATCACAATTCTACACATATTACAACCTCCACAACGTCATTTGGAACTCAATATAATAGTGTGTTATTTGCTAGTAATCCAATGAAAATGAGTGTCAACACAAGTGCCAATGTATCCTCAACCATGTCACAATCTAACACGATTTTCAATACTTAATCTACAATGACAAGTACCACTAATACCATGGTTGCAAAAAAATAGCTGAGCGCATCAAATCCATTGGGAACCACAAGCAATTAAATCAACATGATCTTTTAAGGTGATAATACAAACCAAGGTAGTCACACCATTATCTCACAAGGGGAACCTCCTAACAAAGGTCCATGTATCACATTTCAAGGTGCTTGTAGTCAATAATCAAGCATTCAAAATCCTAGCTACCAAGGGTTATCAAAAAATCTTAGTGAAAATAATGCTACAACAAATCCTTTTGCTTCGATGGATCCAACATTCATCTATTTTACACCACCTCAAGTTGCAAAACCATCTTATGTGTCTACCTCCAACCAAAACCTTGTGCATCAAGTGACATATGCATACAATTGTAATGACCTAAAAATTGTCATCTAAACCTCATACCCCCAATCTTGACCTCTCATCAAGAAAACCTTAATCTTGATCAAATCCTAAGTCCTAACCCAAGGCAATCCATCACCTTCAATCTGATCTGACCTAAAATAGGATAGGTCCTAATCTATCATCGCACTTGATTAATTAATTAATTCCTAAAATCATAATACATTGGCAAATAAACCTTAGGTTATTTATTTAATTGATATTCTAATATATAGATTAAATAAATGGCTAATTGTCAATTAAAATTAAAAAAGGAATTAAATTAAAAAGTTTAGTAAAAAGTGCATGTAAATCAATTTAATATTAAAAAATGCATTAATATGTCATCATTTACTTTATTAAAAATTGGTTGTGGAAGTTTCCTAAATAATCGACTCTCTCGACCTATCATTCTTCATGCACGTGGATAGTGCTTCTTCAAGTTGAATCTCTTCCTTTTTTTAGCTTTCAATCTCAGTTGTTGATTAGACAGAGATTTTCTATAAAAGAGAGCTTCTTTTCCTTGCAAAGGATTCTAAATTTTGAGTATTGTTATTATGCAAAATTATGTTTATCTTAGCATTTGAGCATTTATCATTTAGCAGTATTAGATTGTTTAGTTTACTTTCAAGCATTTTCAATTTCATAATCTAGATCACACTTTGATTTGGGTTCCTAAAATGTATCTTAGCTAAATCTTTGGATTAACAACAAACTTGCATCTTTCATATCATTTAGCTTAGAATCATTCAAATCCTTCGTTTAGATAGAGTCTAAACTCATTGGAGTTGCAATTATCTGAGAGAAATTCCACACTCCTATTTTCTAGAAGGCAATGATTCTCCTTGGTTGTTTCATGTTTTGGTAGATTAGTTTGTTTTAAGAAACTAAATAATGACTCATTAAAGTGTTGTATATCCTAACTTAGACCAATTTTTACACACAAAAACAACTAGACACCTTCCTATCAAAATGGAAATCCTTTTATAGACCCAACTATCAGAGTTGGTACATATGTCCCACTTCACCCACTGAGATACTAGCACAATAGGTGCAGAACCTTCAACAACAAATGATTAATCTTCAAACCATTTCCCTTAATAAGATGCACTCACTAGAAGACTTATGTCCATATCCATTTGACAAGTAATTATAAATGTTACCTTTTCCTCATGATTTTGAGATGCCAAAAATTGATAAATATAAGGAAAAGGGTGACCCAAGAGACCATATTAGAGAATTATTCACGACATGCATAAAGGTGGCCCATAATAACACTAATCTAATGGGGCTCTTTCCATGCAGTCTTAGTGGTCCAGCTATGGAATGGTTCTTGTGACTACATACGAGCATAAGATCTTGGATTGAACTTGTTGAGAAGTTCATTTCTCATTACTCTCATAACATCTTCAGTGAGGTAACAATCATGGATCTACAAAACATGAAACAAAAAATTGGTGAAAATATATCTTCCTTCTTGCAATATTGGATGAACATGGCTTCAAAAGTCCTATTTCACATCCCAGAAAAAGATAAGTTCCTAATATTTATTGAGAATTATCAATTCGACATGATGTGTGCTCTACATTCACAATGCATTCACACTTTTGAAGAGCTTGTTGAATAGGGATTAAAAGTAGAGATCCCTCATGCTAAAAGGCATAATCAAGAATAATAAAGAGACCAATAACAATTCATCCTATGACAAATCAAAACATTGATCCATAAAAAAGAATGTCATTAATGACAGAGTAGTCGATGACAAAGATATAAACAACGCACAACCTATATTTCATCTTTAAGAGACACCCAACACAAATAATCCCAACACCAACAATAATATGCTTGAAACTAGTAGTTAGTCATCCAATGTCACTAATGACCAACAACATCCTTTGAGACAACATAAGCCAAGATGAAACTATACACCTCTCTCATAACCTATTGAGGTTGTACTAAGGAAGTTGATCCAATCAAGCACCATCACACTACCACAAATCATATATTATGAACCAAGTTAATTCAAGCCTACGTGGTGAAATGATAATTATTTTTATGACTACCATCACACCAAGGGACAGAAAATTGCAAACTATTATCAACTTAAGAATATAGTTGAAGACCTAATTGAACGTGGAAAAATTGAAGTCCTTAATAATCTTGGCACATCTAATAAGGATAAACCAATTTTCAAAAATCCACTAAAGGATCGTGATAAAGGAAAAGCCTCCTCTTTAATATAATATTATAATGCTAAATAGACTTATGACTCCCATCAACATGTTGTTAATCACATCCATTTTGATTCAAAGTACACCATAAACACTATCATAGTCAATGGAAAAGATACCAAATGTGCTATAGCTACATGAAAAACAAAAATCATGGTCCAAGGTGTCCCCTCTAAACAATCACTATTGTCCAAGTCCTCTATCCTCACAACAGGTTAGTATAGTTTATTGACCATCTTAAGAAGACCTCCATGTAGATTTCCATATTTTACTTGTTACATATCTCACCCAGTCACAAAGTAGTCTTGGATAAGGCCTTATAGGATTCATCTATTTCCCTAGACATTGATATTGATGAATTTCAAGCCATAGTTGGAGACTTGGATACAACCCATCACATTCCATTCATTAAACAAGACCTACCCACACATAAGCCTTACCATAATGATCCCCTTCACCTTGAAGTATATGTCCACCTACATAAAATCCGAGGAGTGTTGGTAGACGATGGAGCTAGTCTTAATATTTATACTTTCAAATTAGTTCAAACACTAAGATACTTTGAGAGTTATGTGAACCTCACCAAGAAAGTTATTATCAGAGAATACGATGATGCAAAACATCCTTGGCAAGGGCATTATTATATTACCTATCAAGATAGGACTAACCATTCATGAGACTACTTTCCAAGTCTTGGATCTTGAGCTTGGATATAACATGCTTCTTGGAAGACCCTGGATCCATGCCATGTAGGTTATACCCTCCACAAATCACCAATTCTTGAAATTCCCTCTTAGTATAGAATACAAATTACCATCCCAGGTGATAGAGACCCATTCCTATATTGTACTAATCTCAAGGGATCCATTGCAAATTAAGTTCCTATTAACCAAGCAACATTTACGCTCTCATCCTCAAAATATCTTGATACATCCAATTCGTTCAAATCCACTACCCCAACAACATATGAGCTCAAGATTATGATTCAAAACAAGGTTTTTAGAGAGTACACCTACACAGATTCCTTTTGTTTAGGCAAATTGCCTATCTCACCAAGAACCTATGGAAAACCCAAGCAACCCCTTAACATAAAGCAGAAAGTATATATTTAGTATTAACCACCTACCATGTTCACAAAATGGGGGGAGCTAGATGAAGAGTCTATATAAGAAGACTTATCCAATTGGATATATAGATATGAAGAACCCCTTCTTGTCACACTTCATGTCCATCAATACAAAAGAGGGTATACCATTATGAAAAAGAAAAGGGTATAATGAATACAATAGCCTCAAAACATAGAATCAAAGAGCAGTAGAACCAATATTTCCCAAAGATAATCCTAAGTTTTAAGGTCTAGGCTACCAACCACCTTAGGAAAGTTCCCCAAATGCTTAGTTTCCTCACCAAGATGATGTGTACACCTTTGATGAAGTTGAGACATATGATGAGTACTACTACGAGACTGATTCCATTGACTATAAATGGGATACCCCATGAACCTCAAGAACCTAAAGTACCTATTGTCTAAATAATGTCTTTCCCAAGTTGATAGCCTATCCTTACAAAATAGATCGATAGGTCAACATGCTTGGATAAATTTTTTTGGAATTGATCTGATACCTTTGAAACCTCATCATTTGAATCCTATATTAATACCATCACATTTTTCCTATATCTTACACCCAAATAAATGATAACATTTCCCTTGTATACCTTGAACCAATAGACTAGGAACACCAAGGTCCATCAAGCATAAACAATTTCAATAATGATGAGGCTATTGTGGAGTCCTTGGAATTTCAAAGTGGTATACCTATTAGGGACCATAAAGATGGATTTACCATTGATCTCTACTGAGAAACATACTTTGGTGATTCATGTCCATGTTCTGGTTGTAAAAGTGATAAAAATGAAAATATAAGATCTCTAGGTGAAAATTAGAAAGCACTTCTAGATCATGAAATATTTAAAATAAAGGACGTATCTAAAGGTGAAAACCTTTTGAGGTGCCTAAAGATGGAAGGCTAGACATGCTCCCTATAAATTAGAAAAGATCATCATTACTTGTAGAAAATATAAAAGAGGTCAAGTTGGATACCAAGGAAACTAAGCGACTTATCCACGTGGTAGCATAATTGACACCAGAGGAAAAAGAACAATTTATCCAGTTCTTTAGACATAGACAAATTAATTTTGCATGGGCATATTCGGACATGCCTGGCTTAGAACTATAACAAGTACTACATCATTTACCACTCCAACCAGCGTAAAAGCTAGCAAAATAGAAACTTTGCAAGATGGACCCCAATATTGCACTATTAGTAAAAATAGAGTTGAAGAAACTACTATATGTGGGTTTTATTAGGACCATAGACTATATGGAGTGGATATATAATCTAGTGTGAGTATCAAAACTAAATGGAAGTATAATAATTTGCACTAATTTTTGAGATCTTAAAAAGGCATGTCCATAGGACAACTTTCCCCTTCCGAATATAGATATTATAGTGGACTTAATGGTTGGATATAAAATTCTTTCATTAATGGATGGTTCCTCTGGATATAATCAAATAAGAAATACATAAGAGGATCAACATAAAACAAATTTCACATGTGCCTAGGGAATTTATTGTTGGAATGTAATGCCTTTTGGATTAAAGAATGCAGGAGCTACATATCAAAGAGTGATGATTACAATATTTGATGATATAATGCAAGATCTTATGGAAGATTATGTAGATGATATTCTTTCTAAATTAGATGAGAGAGATGAACATTTACCAGCCCTAGTACTTGTATTTGATAGATTGGAAGAGTACAAAGTCTTCTTAAACCCTAAGAAATGTATTTTTGGGGTAACATCAAAGAAAATCATTGGCTTCATAGTGTCACAATATGGAATAGAAGTTGACCCTGCAAAGGAATTGATATTCCACCACCCACAAACATTTAATAGCTTAGGAATCTACAAGGAAAACTACAATCCATCGGATGATTCATAACGCAATTAGAAAATTAATGTCGTCCTTTCCAGCATCTACTACACAAAGGAGTTTCATTTGTATGGACTAAAAATGTTAGGAAACATTTCAAGCAATCAAGGATTATCTCCTCTCAGCTCTAGTGTTGATGTCACCTATACCAGATAAACCACTCCTACTAGATATAACAACAATGCCATATTATTTAGGAGTCCTTTCCACAACATAATGTAGAAGGAAAAAAGTGTGTCATTTATTATATTAGTCAAACACTGGTGACATATGAACTTAATTATAGTGCAATAAAGAGAGCATGCTTAACATTTTTCTTTGCTTCTCAAAATATTAGACATTACATGTTGAGTCACAAGACATTACTGGTTGCCAATATTGATCTATTAAAATCTTTTAATTAAATTTGCAGTAAGTGGGAGATTAGTCAAGTGGGTGATGGTTCTTAGCAATTATGACATTAAATATATTGAAAAAAAAACAATTAAGGGAAAATTCATAGCAAACTAGTTGGTAGATGTACCAATATCGGTTGAACATCCTATATTGACTGAATTTCTAGAAGAAAATATATTTTCCATAAAAGAACATACATAATGGAAACTTTGCTTTGAGAGTTCCTATGCTCAGAATGGATCAGGTGTCAGAATAGTATTCATTGCACCCCAAGGAGATGTCATTGCTAGATCATATAGGTTAAACTTTGATTGTACCAATAACATTGTAGAATATGAAGTTCTTGTCACAGGACTAAAGACAAATGTTCTATGGAAGATCAAATATTTACATGTATATGGTGATTTAGAACTTATCATAAATCAGGTCAATGGAAGCTATGATACAAAAGATGAGAAATGATTACCGTATAAAGGAATGATAGAAGACTTCATTAGATATTTTAATTGCATCATCTTTGAGCATGTCTCTAGAGCATAAAATAAAGAAACATATGCAATGGAAACTGTAGGATCTCTACTATACATGCATACTAATGTTACACACTATGAACTCTTAGTGGAACAACTTATGGTTCCCGATTTTGAAGTCCAATTGTCTAAGTTTTTGTGTGAAATTCTTGAACTCAATTCCTTGTGATACTAATATATATACATACTTACAAGAACAATATATATCCCCTAACTTGTACTGAAACCAAAAGAAAACCTTTACTAGATGAGCCTCTTGATATATTATCATTGTAGATAGCTTATATAGGATAGGCCTAGACGATACATTCCTTAGATGTATAATTTTGATGAGGCACAATAACCTTTATGAAAGGTCCACAAAGGTATTTTTGGTGCCCATTCTAGATGCCCTGGCCTAGCTAAGAAACTCCTTAGAGTTGGGTACTATTTGCCTACTATGAAAAATTATGCATAAAATTTTGTATAGAAATGTCAAATACATGGAGATCTAAATCATGCACTAGCACAAGAGTTGCAACCTCTTGCATCACTTTTGCACTTTTCACAATGGGAACTCGATCTCATTGGTAAAATCCACCTGCGCCAACCAATGGTCATAAATATATTTTCATAGCCACAAAGTATTTTACAAAGTAGATTGAAGTCATACCCATTATCTACATAACAAATAGATATCCAAGTTCGTTCTAAATTATATTGTATGACGGTATGAAATACCCCAAACCATTATCACAGATAATGATTGTCCATTTAAAAATCAAAATTTTTGTGAACTTTGTGATAAATTCCACATCCAGCACCACTTTGCCTCACTATACTACCCACAAAGTAATGATCAAGTTGAGGTGTCTAATAAAACTATTTTGAAAATCCTTAAGAAGACCATCAATAACATTAGCCATGATTGACACCTCCAACTTAATCCCACCTTATGAGAATAGCATACTAGCTTTCGTACACCTATTGAAGCCACACTTTATTCCTTAGTCTATCGAGCATAAGCCATTTTGCCAATTAAGGTTGAGTTGTCATCATTGTGTGTATCATTTCAAAATGTTATCACAGATGAAGATTATCATGTGTCTTGGAAACATGAGTTGGAATTGCTCAATGATAGATGATAGAATGTCTTAAATCATTTTCAATCCTATCAAAATCATCTCCACAAAAGTTACAATAAGAAATATCGGGTCAGATTCTTTGAGATCGGAGACTTGGTATTAATGAAAATCATAAGAACTTGGTTGATAGAAAAATAGGTCCTTATGTCATCACAACGGTATATGGAACAGGTTCTTATCAACTTTCCATGTTAGAGGTCCAACCTATGTTAGATCCTATTAACAACTTGCACCTGTGCAAGTTTTATACCTAGCTCTTGAAGTATCCCTTTTCAAAAATATCCAAAAATAAATAAAAAAGCAAAAAATTGGCACCCTGATGAAAACCTGGAAAACATGTGTCTTGTGTGGCACCAATTTTTTTTTAGAAAAATAAGATAAATAATTTTTCATATGGTGAATATCACTTCTTGTGGCACCTTGGGCAAGTAATATGGTAAAAACTATGCAATCTAGTGTCATGTGTAGTGAATTTCACTCCATTGTTTGTCCTCGCACTATTTGATATCCTTACCATAAATATGTCGTCATACATTCCACATTCCCATAATATTCACCTTGGTCTACTATCAATGCCTTGAAATTCATCATTCATCCTTGTTAGTTGTTCCTTGTACCCTACCATGAGTCATTCCACCATGTCAGTCACATAATACATTACCCTGTGTCCTTACTAAGGGCAAAACTAATGTCACAACTCTTGAAATTTCCTGAAAAAATAATAAAAAATTTGATAAAATATCCGTATTTTTTTTTCTTAAAAGTCATAAAAAATATCAAAATACTTGTAATAAATTTTCCTCTTGTCAATTGTCCATCATCAATAAAAATATTCCTTTGCATCAAAAGGCATTGAATGGACACCAAACGCAAAAAGTATGAGCTTTACAAAATCACTAATTAGCTAACAAACCTATCAACTGGTCCTCAATCAAATTGGTCATTATCTTATCAATCTGTCAATCAAGTCAATCCTTTGTTATATGGTCTTTATGTCTTATACAAATGATGGATATACTCAAAATCAGACATGTTAGTCTTATACAAGGTACCTCATTCTTGAAACCAGACATCATTATTATCCTCAATGTCATTGTCAAACAAACACATAACATAGACACATAATCAATATGGTTGTTGGCTTGTTGTCCAAGTTAGTCTTAGCTTATTTGGATTTTCACAAGTCATGTTCATATGCATCTCCGGGATATCCACAAGTGATTAGAGATGTTGGGATAGTACATGGATTTATTTTTCTTTATCTTTTATTTGTGGAATGGTTTTCATGAAGTTTGAGAAAAGGTATTGTGGGTGTTTGTGATTGACACGTTCACATATGAGCATAGTATATAATGCATAAAATGTTGCAATGAATAACAATGCTCATGAATATCGTACATACCTTGACCCTTAATTCCCATGCCCTCAGATGGATGGGAACATTCCTTGTTTGTTTTAAGTGCCTTTTACATGCAAAGGGAACATCTCATCTTGATCTTTCAATATCTTGATGTGGACAATAACCATTTTGCTAAATAAAAGTGGCTCAATAATAAAAACAATTGTTCAAAGCATGAAAGTTTAAAAGAATATGGTATTAATGAATCCTGACTTTCAATGAATGGTTCATATTTCACCTAGTTAATCCTAATTGGCCCGACTTTCAATGAATGGTTCATGTTTCACCTAGTTAATCCTAATTGGTCCTTGACCTAGTCATGTTACTAACATTTCTTATCAGTCCTTATAATCATTGTGGTCTAGTGTTCTGGCACACCAAAAACTAATGCATCTTGTAGACATAGCATGATTAGTACAATGATCATGAGCATAATCATATAGGATATGCATTACATCATATATATCAAAATATACATAGAAAATACAAAAAATTAGATAAATATTAATCATTATGTACATCGCATGTAGTAATCAATATAAGCATCTAATCCATCATATCGAACATCATATGAAGTACATACATATAGATCTAACATCATATCTATCAATAGCATCACAAAGAAAGTTTCAAGGCATAACTTCGTGGTCATGATAAATATAATATGCATCATCATCAACATCATAGACCTTAAAGAAATTTGAGCTCCAAATTAAAGACATTAAGAATCTGCGGGACTCAATCCAGAACATGCAATCTCAGATGGAGGAAATCCATATCATGGAATACCAGATGGACACAGCTAAGAAGTGAACAGTAATGCTGGACTGTTTTGGTCGCTGGGAGTTTTTTCATTTCTGTTTTGCTGAAATATTCTCGTAGTTTGTTTTTTTGATATATTATGAACTTTTTTGTGTAATCTGGGGTTAAACCCTTTTTTGGTCTTTTGTCCTCTATTGTGACATAATGTTGTTGTTTTGGTCTTCTATTCTTATCTTTTGTTATCTATGTTAAAGGGTTTCAAGGTCCCTTCAAAACCTATTGTTACCTTAATCAAAAACATCATAGACAAAAATTATGTTGTATCATAAACATCATATGACATAAATAGGTCATCATATCCTCATAAGTATAAAACATGTTCATAAAATATAACTCCCGCCAAAATTGCATATCATATATATATAACTCAAAAATGTGTTAGAGTACAACATCTTGATGATTATCTAACAGAGGTTGCAAGATTTAAAATAAATGTAAGTGTCTACAATGAAAAATAAATGATCAACTGGTGTTGCCTTTTTCCTCTAATCTAGTGGGCCTAGGTAGGGCAGTTGTAGAGGGTCCTGTTAGTACTCTAAAAATTTTGAAGAAATTTGGAGTTACTATGTAAAAATTTCCCTGAAAGGTTACGGAGAAGGATTTCTTTGAATGCATGCTAAAAGAGACTTGATGTTTTTCATGAAATACCACTTGGGGAGTGGGTTCAACACATTTCAGTAAGCAAGTATAGTGGGAGCACATCCAGTCATGTTTTTAATCATATCTCCAAAAATATGAACTGGGTCAAGCTAAATTTTTAATATGTTTGAGATGACCATGTATTCACACTATAAATTTTTTTTTAGAAAAACCCAGATTGAAAATCAAAAGTTATGGTCATCTAAGTATTTGCAATTGCAGACACAAAAGTAGCTCGTCGCTCAGTCGCGGACCAAAATGAGCTCGTCGCGCAATCGCACAAGGATCTCGTCGCGCAGTCGCGGACCAAAATGAGCTCATCACGCACTCGCACAAGTAGCTCGTCGCTCAGTCGCGGACCAAAATGAGCTCGTCACGCAGTCGCACAAGGAGCTCGTCGTGCATGATTTTCAAGGGAATGCAAAATGCATGCGAGTTGGCGATTTAGATCGTCGCGCACTTGCACAAGTAGCTCGTCGCTCAGTCGCGGACCAAAATGAGCTCGTCGCGCAGTC
>MU223627.1:469660-493557 GCA_018584345.1 Thuja plicata
TTTCTCTTTTAAATTAAATAAGGCTCAAACCTTAGGAAATATTGAATTGATTATGATTTGATTAAGAAAATTGATATAATTGATATTGTTGATATTTGAAAATATTGATTCAGGGATTTGATAAATTAAGAAATGGGGCCCAAAGTCTAGGCAACCATTTTAGGGTGCATACATCTATAACGCCTAGATGATGTTATTATGTGATTTTATGCCTTCCATGAAGGTTAGAACTTACTGTGTACGAAGCTTGATGTTTAGAGGAGGAAATAGAAGTGTTATGAGTTATTTTGATAGCGTATAACTTGGTACGGATTCATCTTGTGAATCCAGTTACAGAAATATGTGATGTCTTGAGTTCCTTAAGAATTCTAGTTGGTTTGAGTTGCTTTTGTGAAGTTTGATAAAACTTATAGAATTTACTTTCTCACTATCTGAGAAACCAAAGTTTACTAGGCCAGTCACAAAGATGTGATCCTAACTTGAGATTTATCTAGTGGATCTGCTCAGCCACTTGGAAAATACAAGTTAGGATCATGTTCCTTAAGAATCCTAAAGCTCAGACACTCAAAGTTAGTCCTAAGATTTATTAGACAAAGCCATAGGCTAATTATCTCTATGTAATTAGCCTGGCTCTTTAGTACAGTCACATGCATGTGCAATATGTTTTTGGAAGGATCAAAATAAGGGTGGTTCTAGAATATCTTGGGGTAGATGAAGCCATCTAAGTCTTTGCATTTACTCTATGAATCCACCTTCGACCACTTACTTAACAAACCAAGCCTAATCTAGCTAATTAGGCTTGTGTTCTTTGTGAGAGTTTAGGAGTGCAGGAGTGGAGTGGAGTGTTAAGGCTTTGAGGGGTTTACAAGCTCCATAAAAGGTGTCTAAAAACCCAATCATATCTATTGGATCCTTCTGCAGTTGAAATTTAAGTCCCAAAAACCCTTTGGATAGGGCTACAAGGAATCCTAGCCATTTAGGGTTCGATTATCCTTGGATCTACAAGACTGAATCCATTGGTGGATTCTTAACCCTTGGGGTCTATTTGAAGTCTTCAATCACTTAGAGCAGGAGTTCTAAGTCTCTGGTGAAGGTTTATTTTTCTTGATTTAGGGAAGGTGTCCCTAAAGGAGAAATTGCAGAGTTCTATAACTTGGTTTGGGGAGTCAAGAGAGGATAGGGGAAGTGTATTGATCCCTTTGACAAGTTAGAAGACACCCTAGGAAGACATTGGTGGAGTTGGGGTGTTCAAAAAAGGAGTTTGAATTGTTGATAAGGAGTTGGATCCCATCAAGGTTTTCTTGCAGTGCTCTCTGCATCAGGTGGTAACAGAGCCTGCTAAGATCTTGGAAGAAGTGAAGAATGGTTGACAGAACAAAATGTTATCAAGAAGAGGAAGTCCCCACTAGGATCGCAAATTTGTAGTTGGCTAAAATTGTTAGAGAAAAAGTAGCCAAGAACAAGAAAATGGAGGAGGAGATAAGGAAGTTGAAGGACCTCCAAACAGAGAAGGAGGAGGGAGGAGATTCTGAAGAAGATGAAGATGAAGATACTGAGCAAGATGAAACAAAAAAACATACCAGAAGAGCAAGTCAAACTTCTTGAATCTCTTGAGAGAGTTGGAAGAAGAGATCAAAAATCAAACATTCCCATGTTTTGTGGGAAAATGGATCCTGAAGAATGTATGGATTGGGTAGAAGCCTTGGAGAATTATTTTGAATGTGATAATATCTCTGAAAATCAGAAAGTCAAAATTGAAAAATCCAAAATGAAGGGCCTTGCATTAAGCTGGTGGAATTTTCTACAAAATGAAAGGATGGAAGAGGAAAAGAACCCTATCTCAACAAGGAAGAATATGTTAGTAGAGATCAAAAAAAATTTTGTGCCAAAAGACTATGAGATTACCCTTCATAAAAAGTTGCAAAATCTAAGATAGAAGGACCTTGATGCGAGTGGATATACTGAGGAGTTTCATAAGATGACCTTGACGGCCAAAGTCCTAGAGAGTGAGAAACACAAGCTAGCAAGGTACCTAAATGGACTAAAATACAGTATTCAAGATGAAATGAGCCTATTCAACCCTGAATCAGTACATAAGTGTTTTCAAATGGCATTGAAAATTGAAGAAAAATAGAAGAGGAGAGGAGAGAAAAATAATAGAGGTAGAGGGAATAATTTCATAGGAAGGGGTAGGTTCAATGGCAGGGGTCCATTTCAAAGGAGTCAAGGAGAGTTTAGTAGTCATGAGTTAGAAGGAGAGTACAATAATAGAGGCAGCTTTAGAAGTAGGAGATCAAAACGTAGAGGGAGATTTGGGGGAAGAGAATGTAGTGTCTTCACAGGGAAATGCTTTACTTGTAATCAAATTGGACACCAGTCCTTTAGATGTCCTAAAAAGAGTGGAACCAGCAGACAAGGAGGAGACAAAAGTGTACAACTCACCCAAGAAGATGACAGCCAAATTGTATCCTCCTACCATTCTGCAAATTCAAGGCCTACAAATCCAGAACAAGGAGAATTCCTCATGATGAAAAGGACACTCCTAAGAGTACCTACTACTATAGAACCACCTCAAACAAATTCATTGTTCAGAAAAAGCTACAAGGTGAACAATAAGGTATACAAAGTCATAGTTGATTCTAGATCCACTGATAATATTGCATCTAGGGAGTTAGTCACTAAGTTAAAATTTCATGTAATCTCTCATCCTTTTCCATATAAGGCTTCTTGGTTGAAAAAAGAAAAACAAACTATCATCAATGAGCAAGTTTGGGTAGATTTCAAGATAGGGGAGTATACAGATAGAGTTCTATGTGATATCATAGAGATGGATGCATGTCATTTGTTATTAGGTAGGCCTTGGAAATATGATGTAGATGCTAAGCATGATGGAAAGTCCAATGTCTATACTATAGTTAAGGATGGTGTTGAGTATGTGATGAACCCACTCCCTGATTGTGAGAAACAAAAACATGCTACTAGCACTGTCTTACATATAGGGGAGAAGGAATTCATGAAGGTACTAAAAGAAAGGGATACGCCTTGTTATTCCTTAGTAGTAAGGTCCAAAAAGACACCAGTGAAAGAGCCAAAGGTCAAATCTCCTATTAGGGTTGTAGGCCTCAAAGAGGTCAAAGCATTGTTAGACCAGTCTAAGGGTATTATAGTTGAGAGCACACCAAAGTCTTTGCCACCTGAAAGGGAAGTAAGTCACTGTATAGATTTCATACCAGGGGCCACTCTTCCAAACAAAGCAGCATATAAGATGACCCCTGAACAAAACCAAGAGATAGCAAGACAGATTGAAGAATTTTTGTCAAAAGGCCTCATTAGGAAGAGTGTGAGTCCTTGTGTTGTCCCTACAGTCCTAGTACCCAAGAAAGAAGGTACATGGAGATTATGTATGGACTCTAGGGAAATCAATAGGGTAACCATCAGATATAGGTTTCCTATGCCTAGAATAGAGTATTTGATGGAATGTTTATGGGGTGCAATCTATTACTCCAAGATAGATCTCAAGAGTGGTTACCATCAGATAAGAATCAGAGAGGGAGATGAATGGAAGACAACATTTAAGACCACAGAAGGCCTCTATGAATGGCTTGTGATGACTTTTGGCCTTTCCAATGCTCCAAGCACCTTTATGAGATTGATGAATGAGGTATTGAATCCTTTTCTTAACAAATTTGTTCTTGTATACCTTGATGACATTTTGATCTTTAGCACGGGCATAGAAGAACACCTCAAGCATTTGGACATGGTGATGAGAAAAATTCATGAGGAGAAATTGAAGATAAATATAGAGAAATGTGTATTCCTTCAAGAAGAACTTGTGTTCTTAGGTTTTGTGATCTCCAAGAACAGTCTCAAAATGGAACTTTCCAAGGTTGAAGTCATCCTCAATTGGCCACCTCCTACTACTCCTTCAGAGGTAAAGAGTTTCCATGGTTTATGTAGCTTTTATAAGAAACTCATCAAAAAATTTAATGACATATGTGCTCCCATTATCAACACCATTAAAGGTGGAAGAAAATGCATATTTTCATGGAGTAATGAAGCTAATGTGTCCTTTGAGTTGTTGAAGAAAAATATTGCAGAGTAGCCTATCCTAGTTCTACCAGAATTTCATAAAGTATTTGCAGTAGAATGTGATGCAAGCAATAAATCCATTGGGGGAGTCTTGAGCCAAGAAGGGAGGCCAGTTTCTTTTTTCAGTGAGAAGCTCAATGTAGCTAAACAAAAGTACTCTACTTTTGATCTTGAAATGTATGCAATGGTTCAGTCACTTAGGAAATGGAGGCATTATTTGTTACCCAAGGAGTTTGTAGTCTTTACTGATAACCATGCACTTAGCTTTCTGAATAAGCAAGAGAAAATTAATCACAGACATGTGAAGTGGATGGAGTTCTTACATTCATATACATTTTCTATCAAGCATAATAAACAGATTGTAAACAAATTCATTGATGCTCTTAGTAGGAGACACCTAACTACCCAAACCATTCAGTTGGAGATTGTTGGGGTTCACGCCATGAACGATATGTATGTTAAGGATGAAGTTTTCAAAGAGGCTTATTAGATTTGTAATGAGATGACAGACATATACCACATTGATTTCTCAGAGTTTATTGTGCAAGATGGTATTCTTTTCAAGGGTAGCTCATTGTGTGTCCCAAAAGGATCCATGAGAGAGAACATTATTAAATAAAAGCATTGTGGAAGCCTATCTGGTCACTTTGGGGTGGATAAAACATTGGAGCTGGTTAGAAGGTTCTACTACTAGCCCAAATTGCAGATAAACGTTAGGAGTTTTATGGAGAGTTGTTCAGTTTTCCAACATGACAAAGGACACACCTCTAATGCAGGGTTATACACTCCTTTACTCATCCCTTCAAAACCTTGGGATTTAGTAAGTATGGACTTTTTCCTAGGTCTTCCAAAGATCAAGTCTGGATTTGATAGCATTTATGTTGTAGTTGATAGATTTTCAAAGATGGCACACTTCATTCCTTGTAGGACAATCCATGATGCATCACACATAGTTGGATTATTCTTCAATGAAATTGTGAGACTTCATAGACTCCCACTGTCAATCATTTCAAATAGGGATCCTAAGTTATTAGGCCATTTTTGGAGATCTCCATGGAGGAAGTTAGGGACAAATGTGTCACTGTCCTCTGCATATCACCCATAGTCTAATGGTCAGACATAAGTCATCAATAGGTCCCTTGGAAACCTTTTGAGATGCCTCACACAAGAACATGGAGCCACTTGGGATGCTATCATAGCACAAGAAGAATTCTCATTCAATGATTCAGTAAATCGGAGTACTGGTTTAACTCCATTCCAGATTGTATATGGCACTCACCCTAGGGGGGTATTGGAACATAGGGATATCAAAGACATGGACAAAAGGAGTGCAGTAGCTGAAGACTTTGTTGAAGTGATGAAGAATATCCATGACCAAGTACAGATCAAACTATAGCATACCACTGAGAAATATAAAGCACACGCTGACAAAAAGAGGAGAGACCTACTGTTCAAAGTGGGAGATTTAGTAATGATCCACCTTAATAAAGAGAGACCACCCAAAGAAAAATACACAAAGCTTATGATGAAAAAGCTTGGCTCTTTCAAGATTCTGAAGAAATGTGGCAATAATGCCTATAGAACTGATCTACCTTCTCACATTGGCTTATCACCTATTTTCAATGTTGTAGATATCTATTATTACAAAGGTGAAGTTATTACTACTGATCTTCTAGATACTCTAGAGCCTCCTAAACTCCAACCACTCAAGGACATGCCACAAGCAACTCCTCCTGAGTTTGAAAGCATCCTAGATAAGAGAGTGAACAAGAAAACTAGGAGAGGAACATAATATGAGTACTTAGTCAAATGGAAAACCCAACCCACTAAAGATGCTACTTGGATGACCCCTAAAGACATTCAGAAGACAGGCTATCCACTTGAATCACTCCCAACTCAAGAGACTTGAGTTACTTTTGCCTTGAGGAGTATGGTGCAGGGAACCTCTTGAAGTTCTAATTTTTCTTTTCTAGTGTTTGTAATAAGGTGAATCCTTGAGATCACCCTTGTGTGTGTGTGTTTATGTGGGTCTATTATGTAAGGTGAAGGACCCTAAGGTGAGTTATAAACCTATGGGTTCCTGAAACCATGGTTAGACCATGTTAGTCTTTTGGTGGTTTTGTGTTTTGGTTAGAAGTTTGTTTTTCAAGTCCTTAGAATAGGTTCTTGTCATGTTTTGAACCTCTCCCACATCCTTGGGGGTCAGTAAGGTTGGCATTTGCCCAAAATAGAAACTTTCTCATTTGTTGCCAAAAAGTTGTCTTTTTGCAAAATGTTGCATGAGCAACTTTAGCAAAATGTTGCTCGAAGAATGACAACTTCATTGTAACTGACCACACCAACTTCTTAAAGCATTTCTAATGCCTAGATGGTTCTAGTAGGTGATTTTATTCCTTCCATGAAGGTTAGAACTTACTGTGTACAGAGCTTGATGTTTAGAGGAGGAAATAGAAGAGTGTTATGAGTTATTTTGATAGTTTACAGCCTGGTATGGTTTCATATTGTGAATACAATTGTAGAAATATGTGATGTCTTGAGTTCCTTAAGCATTCCAGTTGTTTTTGTGAAGTTTGATAAAAAGTTATAGAATTTACTTGCTCACTGTGTGAGAAACCAAAGTTTATTGGATCAGTCACAAAGATGTGATCCTAACTTGAGATTTATCTAGTGGATCTCCTCAGCCACTTGGAAAATACAAGTTAGGATCATGTTCCTTAAGAATCCTAAAGCTCAGACACTCAAATTTAGTCCTAAGATTTATTAGACAAAGCCCTAGGCTAATTATCTCTATGTAATTAGCCTGGCTCTTTAGTACAGTCACATACATGTGCAATATGTGCTTGGAAGGTTCAAAATAAGGGTGGTTATAGAATATTTTGGGGTAGAGGAAGCCATCTAAGTCTTTTCATTTACTCTATGAACCCACCTATGAACCCACCTTTGACCACTTAACAAACCAAGCCTAATCTAGCTAATTAGGCATGTGTTCTTTGTGAGAGTTCATGGGTGCAGGAGTGGAGTGAAGTGTTAAGGCTTTGAGGGGTTTACAAGCTCCATAAAGGGTGTCTAGAAACCCAATCAAATCTATTGGATCCTTTTGTAGTTGAAATTTAAGTCCAAAAAACCCTCTGGATAGGGCTACAAGGAATCCTAGGCCATTTAGGGTTCAACTATCCTTGGATCTACAAGACTGAATCCATTGGTGGATTCTTGACCCTTGGGGTCTATTTAAATTCTCCAATCACTTAGAGCAAGAGTTCTAAGTCTCTAGTGAAGGTTTATTGTGCTTGGTTTAGGGAATGTGTCCCTAAAGGAGAAATTGTAGAGTTCTATAACCTAGTTTCGAGAATCAAGAGAGGATAGGGGAAGTATATTAATCCCTTTGAGAAGTTAGAAGACGCCCTAGGAAGACATTGGTGGAGTTGGGGTGTTCAAGAAAGGAGTTTGAATAGTTGATAAGGAGTTGGAGCCCATCAAGGTTTTTTTGCAGTGCTCTCTACATCAAAAATGGAAGTGCTTCCATTTTCCAACTTTACATTTAGCCCCACTTTAGCAAGAGTATGGAATCGATGCAAACTCTTGGTAAAGGAGATCATAAAGAAGAGATAATCTTATTGAAATCAAAAAGGGACAAAGGAATCCTCAAGCCCCTAGGGACTTAAGTCCTTATCAACCCTAAGATCACGATAAGAGAGACATCACCAGTCAAAGAGAAAAAGAGAGAGGGTGTTATTACCTCACCCAATGAGAACCTATGTCCCATTGTGAATCACACAAGGAAAAAGTTAAACTGGAAAGATGGATTTGAAATGCCTAGTGAATGTTGCTACTCACTAGTCAGCCCATCAAGGTTTTACTCTTAGGAATATTCTACTCCAAAAGAGAAAAGTCAAAACATAGAGAGATCCAGTCTTAAGGAAAACTTCCATCCTTAAGGGATCAAAACATTGTAAATTGAAATTGGAGGGATCAAGAGATCCTATAAGGTAAAAATCCATGATTTAAGTATTAGTCTCTAATCCATAAAAGGAGAAAAGTTTTAAGTTTTGAAAATATTTTGAAAGTGCGTGTGTGCAAAAAGGTGAGTAGAGAATATGCCCCCACATTAAATTCATTGCTAACACTTTAACAGGAGCAATGAATTTAATAGAAACATAAACAACTCCACTAATTATGTTTCCACTATGAGATGCCCCCAAGCAAAGAAAAATCAAGGGACACCACATAAACATACAAAGAACACAGAAGGGATCTACCTACCATGGGTTTAGTATTATCATAAGATAATATGTATATATAAATATGATATTATTTCAAATACTAACATCATTTCCCAAAGAAAGTATAACTACAATCACAATGGAGGAAATAAAATGCAAGAGTTATGAAGAAAAGTCTTTTCAGACCACCACATGGAGACCAAAAAGAATCAGTGCTACCATGTCGCAAATCCAAGCGGACTACACAAGGAAAATATTTACGAACAATAGCACAGGTACAACATAACATGAAAATAATATATAGAAGAATAGAGATACATATAGAAGAATAGTACAACAATTTTGATTCCTTTATCACCTTGCACCAACAAAGTAACAAGGGTCGTATAAAAGAATATAACAAATATTTAGTAAATACATTACGGGAGAAGCGCAATGCAACAGGTAAACACATAAAAGGCTACCATAAAGGACAAGCCAATCAAGCACATCGCCTAATCTCCCCATCTTGATTTATATCAATTAGAAAAGGTGGGAAAATCGCAAGAGGGACTATATCCAACACTGTAGGAATAATAGCCAGTTCCAAACAAGGATCCTCTTGAGAATTGTGATGTTTGATATTAGGTGTAATTATCAGTTTTGTGGAAAGCATATGAGGTAAATCAATATCAAGATCAATAGTCTCAAATTCATCATTAACATCAATAGGATCATCGAGAGTATCTTCTTCATCAAGATTTATCGAAATAGAATCTAAGATTGGAATAGAATCATCATAATCATTCATCTTAACATCATTATGAATATTAACTTCCTCCAACACATCAGGCATAGGCTGGTCAAAAGAAGGTAAATAATTTCAAAGAACAGAGACACGGGCCCTAGCATGAGCCTGACGCTTCTTATGACGTTCATTGGCAGATTTGTTACATTTTGTCTTATTTGAAATATGGTGAGAACTAGGAGGAACAACAATTGGTTCCTTCATGCGTTCTATGGGAGGATTAGTAGGACTCTCAGTAGGCTAAAAAGTGATACTAGGAGCTTGATTAATAGAACTAGAAGTAATGGATAAAGGAGGTATAGACGGCGTAGGTAAAAGACCATAGTTAAGATCCATCTGAGGCATGCTTAACTCAAGAATATTGCGATGTTTATAGGCTTGATATGAGAAAAAAAGGTTATCAAGTCGAGAAGGACATGAATTAGGTAATGAAGGCCAAAAGAAGTCAAGGGTAGCACAATCCATAGGCCTAGAAGGTTGATATAAACTATGATTAATCATTTTCACCTCTTCATCATGAATGAACTTAATACACTTATGGATAGGAGAAGCAACGACACGCAGGGCAGTCAACCAAGGTAAACCAAGCTTAACTTGAAATTGATCAGAAGTAGGGACAACAATGAAGGTAGTGTCCACAACTTTACCACAAAGTTCAACAGGTAAGGTAATGTATAGTCAGAAAATGGAAGCACTTCCATGATAGACTAGTTTAGCCTTCCGAGTAAGTGGTTTTGGGTCATGTCAAGCGCCTTGAGTGGGTTCTTGACTTTGATCTGGCTTTATCCCCCTGTTCTGCCTCATTTCCACTCTTTCTAGCCTATTTCTGGCAACCCAAACTGAGAAACTAGGATTTTGGCCTTGGGGTCTAGGTCGACCTTGACCTTGACCTAGGTCACAATTGACCTTTTTCAGGTCTGGGGCCCAAATTATAGAATCTTAGGGTTTTTGGGTGTCATTCTTTGAAAAAAGTTAATTCCCGCTTCCGAGTCGGTTGTTTCAGACTTCGAGACAATAAATCCTATATTATATATAACATAGGTCCTCTTATAGGGGCATGGGTGCAATTAGAATTTAATTCTCCTATGTCGGACTCTCTAGAAGATTGTGCCCAAATTTCATATGAAAGGAAGCTTTTCTCTCTCATTTTCTCTAAGATCTAAGAATCATTATCAAGCATAATTGCGAGAACTTTCAAAGACTTGAAGAGTGAGATCCAAAGGTGAAGAACCAAGCTTTTAAGCAAGCCAAGTAGCCATTGAAGCATTCATCCATTCTCAAGAACTTCTCAAGCATCCATTTTCATCAAGGAGATCCATTGGTGGCCATTGAGGGATTCAAGCTCCATGGAGCCCTCTTGTTGAAGATTTATCCATCTACATTCCTCCAAGCCTCTTCCAATTCAAGAACCCATTCAAGATTGGTGTTGAAGATCTACAAAGAAATTGATCGAAGATATCCTACATTCTCCATTCTACATCCATTTTGGTGCATCCATACTTGTGGATTAAAGGATTCAAATCCTCCATAAGGACTTTTACATGAGCAAGGTGAATTGTTTCATTTACTTTGTTTATTCGAACAATTTCAATTATATATATTTGAGGTTAATTCCAAAACTGAGGTTTGACTAAGGCAAACCCCTCCCCAACAAAAAAAAAACCTTTTTCTTGCAGGAACAGGTTCAGAATAGCAGATCAGGATGGAGATTCAGATACCCTTTTCGGCAAGCTTCCAGGATCTGAAAATAGAATTTCAGTCTGAGACTTTTTAGGTCGATTGTGACTTAGGGCGCAATCAAAAATACTGGCAAATGGTGACATTGACTTGAGGGTGTGAATTACAACTATCTTAGAATGGAAAAATATTTCTGGGTTTTGTCCGTCTCTGCATTTCAATTCCAGATCTGGTCTCGGATTTTCTAGAAACTCAACACAGGCTTCAAAAAATAGCATTCTTTGATCTGCAATATTTCAAAGTTAGTGCATTTCTCCTATTCAATTCAATTAAGGTTTTCAATCTATCTAAATCTAAATACATTCAAATTAATCAAATCAATCAATCTCGGGTACTTAAGACCGTCCTTCCTTATTCTTGCTTCTAAATGATTGATTCATTTATGCATTGATTCTTTCTTTTGGGTTAATCAACTTGGATCTTTCATTTGCATATTCAAGGATAGAAGGAGAGCATATTATTTACCCCCATAGCAATAATAAACACACATAACATATTTAAATTTAAGGGATTTTATGTTAGATGAACACTTCTAAACCTAATTCATCCATTTTATCCTTTACATTTTGGTGAACCCGCGATAGACAACTCTTTCTTTTTGGTGTTAGACTCACATATTTTATGTTAGATCTTGCATGCATATTAGATTAGTTCTCTAATATGTTCTTGAATTTCCTTTCAAAAAAAAATTAAAATCAACTCTTTGCTTTCTAAATTAGTTCATTTACATTGCATTGGTGTATGAGCTTTACCACTTCTAGTCCTACTTATAGTATCCCGATTAGAAGAAGTCGTAGACTCATGGGTTCCTTTGATCTTGAATCTTCCTCTCCTTTCCATAGGATCCCAGATGACAACTTGAATTCTCATGATTCTAATCCTTCTATGGAACATAACTATTCTCACTAATCTCATGATGAGGAGGATGCTTTAAGAGTTTCTCCTTTACAAGTGCAAAAACTTTCAACCGAACTTGATAAAATGGGAAATTGGCTTATCCAATAAAACCATAATCAAGATTATATTCAAGCTATAGAGGCTCTTAAGAAAGTCCTTCGTGATAGTGACCAAGGTCTTAATTTCTTGTGTGGTATCACTCATCTTGTGCATTCGAATGTTAAACCTTTAGCACAAGAGGCTCAAGATCTAGGATATACACCTCCTATCACTAGTCAAAAACCTTCTTCTATTCCTTTACCTAGCATTCCTACTTATACTTCTCCTTTGATGACTACATCTCTCCCAAGTTCATCTATTCATGTGAGTGTTCCACCGGTATCTTTACCTACCTCACAACCTTCATATCATAGTGTATCGTTTACCTATACTTATCCTCTTCCAACTATGGTTCCAAATGTTCCATCAGTTGTATCTTCTATTCCTATTGATTCCTACACATTTCCTAGTGTTCCTAACATTCCTATGCCACCTGTGTCTTCTAATGATTCCACAATTATTAGTTTGGCTCAGACTATGTCATCTTTACAACAACTTGCATCATTAACTCAATCCAAGTTTAGCATTCCTACATGTGACATGGGTAGTCCCTAATCTTTAGACATTATCTGTGCTCTTGTTCCTCAACAAGACGATATTCCTCATCTAGAGAATTATAATGGTAAAGGTGATCTCGTTACTCATGTTAAAACATTGATATTCAACACATGTTTATTTCAAATTTACATAAAGACATTAGAGATAAGATCCTGCTTAATGAATTTACCTCTTTTCAACAATTTTGTGCAGCACTTCATCATTATCAATTACAAGTGAGTCAATTTGAGAGCAACACTCCAATGTCTCATGTTCCAGTTGATAAGAGTGACAATGCTCCTAATCCTAATAAATTTTAGAAACCTAACAACTACATCAATATTAATAAACAGACGAATGTGGTTGTTGATCAAGTTGTTGTTGCATCTCACAATGCCAATTCTGCATCCACTACTTTCTGTATGAATCGTATGTTTACTCCTCTCTCTGAATCTTTACATTCTATTATGAGTAGGTTGTTAAGTGATAATATGATTACCTTGCCTCCTATTTGACCTCTCCTTCCTACCACAATAGCTTAAAAATCCTTTGATTCTAAAGCTTTTTGCCAATACCATCGCCAGAATGGCCATGATACTGAAAAATGTTATTCTTTAAAACATAAAGTTCAAGACTTAATCGATTCCAATGCTTTATCTGTAGATAATCTTAATGGTAATGGGAACAAATTTATCTCTCCTCCTAATCAAAACCTTCAAATCTACATGAATCCTCTACCTACACATGATACTAATACTATCGCTCAACCATCTTCTATGGATATCGTTTACGATTCAAAGATGGATGATCTTAATCACATTGTTAATCATGTGGAGAGTGTTGTTGTATCTCAACCTATTGTTCAAGATCCTTCACCTCCACCTCAACTTCCAGTTCTACCTAAACCTCAAAAACAAACTAAGAATAAACGACCTTGAAACTTTTAATTACCTTTAATGACTCTGAGACTATTAAGGCTCCCGATGGTCCCCTTTATATTTATGCTAGGATTGATAAGATATCTACACGCGGTTGGCTTGTTGATCCCACATCATTAATCAATGTTATTACTGAGGAAAACCTTTTTATGAAAGGCTTACAATGTGATTTTTATGATCCATCGAATGCATGGATACAAACTTGTAATGGTTTCCTCTATACTGCACTTGGTTCTAACAACTTGCCTGTTGAACTTTGTGGCAAGGTTGTAGATACTACCTTCATCATTGTTCCTACATCTAATCAATTTCAAGTCAAATTTGGTTTGACTTGGATAATTGCTATGCATTCTATTGCTTCTCCTATTCATAAATGTCTTAAGTTCATTCATAATGGGGAAGTAAAAACTATTAATCATAGTCTATACCAACCTTCTAGGTCTAGAGATTGTGCTACTCTTGATTTCTTTTGGGCCTCATTACCTAACTCATGTCCTCCTCACCCTGACAACCTTTTTCACTCATATCAAGCCTATAAACATTGAAAGATATTTGAGTTAAGTATGCCTCGGATAGATCTCAACCGTGGTATTTTTCAAACTCCTTCTATACCTCCTTTATCCATTACTCAACCTCCCAGTATTTCTACTCAGCATACTGTGAATCCTATCAATCCTCCTGCAAAACCTGTGAAGGAATCAGTGGTTATTCCTCCTAGTTCTCCACATGTGTCAAACAAATCAAAATGTAATAAATCTTCTAATGAACGTCGTAAGAAGCGTAGAGATAATTCTAGGGCCCATGCTTCTCTTTTTGAAACTCTTTATCTTCTTTTGATCAACCTATGCCTGATGTGTTCAAAGAAGTCAATATTCAAAAAGATGTTAAGATGAATGAGTGTGATGATCCTATTCTCATCTTAGATCCAATTTCAATTAATCTTGATGAGGAGGATACTTTAGATGATCCTATTGATCTTAGTGATGAATATGAGACCATTGACCTTGACACTAACTTACCTCATATGCTTTCAACTCAATTGACAATTACACCTAGTATCAAGCAATGTGATTCTCAAGAGGATCCTTGTTTGGAACTGGCTATCATTCCTACTATATTGGATATAGTCCCTCTTGAAATTTTCCCACCTTCCCTACATGATATAAACCAAGATGGGGAGAGTAGGCGATGCGCCTGATTGGATTATCCTTCGTGGTTCTACTTTCTTTGGGGAATGATGTCAATTCATTTGTAATAATATCATATCTATATGTACATGTTATCTTATGATCATATTGACCCCACAGTAGGTAGATCCCTTCTTTCTTCTTTGTATGGTTATGTGATATTTCCCATGAGTTGTCTTCATTTGGGGGCATCTCGTAGTGGAAACTTAATCAGTAGAGTTGTTTATGTTTCCGTTCAAGCCATTGCTTCTGTTAAAGTGTTAGCAATGACTTTAACATGGGGGAATATGCTCTACTCACCTTCTACACACACACACGTGTTCAAAACATTTTCAATAATTGAAACATTTTCCTTTTATGGATTAAAGGCTAATCCTTAAAGCATGGACATTTTACTTTTTAGGATCTCTTGATCCCTCCAGATTAAATTTACACAGATCTCTTTATCCCTCTAGTTTCAATATACAATGTTTTGATCCCTTAAGGTCAAAAGGTGTCCTTAAGAATGGATCTCCCTGATGGGTTGACTAGTGAGTAGCGACATTCACTAGGTGGTTCAACCCCATCTTTCCAATTACACTTTTTTCTTGTATGGTTCACAATGGGAAATAAGTTCTCATTGGGCAAGGTGACCATACCCTCTCTTTCCTTCTCCTTAATTGGTGATGTCTCTCTTATTGTGATCTTAGGGTTGATAAAGACTTAATTCCCTTGGGGGCTTGAGGATTTCTTTGTCCCTTTATGATTCCAATAAGATTACCAAGAGTTTGTATTGAGTCCATACTCTTGCTAAAGTGAGGGCTAAATTTATAGTCAAAAAATGGAAGCACTTCCATGATAGACTGGTTTATCCTTCTGGGTAAGTGGTTTGGGGTCATGTCAAGCACCTTGAGTGGGTTCCTGACTTTGATCTGGCTTTATCCCCCTATTCTGCCCCATTTCAAGTCTTTCTAGCCTATATCTGGCAACCCGGATTGAGAAACTGGGATTTTGGCCTTGGGGTCTAGGTAGACCTTTTTGGGTCAAGGTCAACCTCAACCTTGACCTAGGTCAAGTTAGACCTCGACCTTGAACTAGGTCACAATCAACCTTTTTTAGGTCCGGGGCCCAAATTCCAAAATCTTAGGGTTTCTGAATGTTGTTCTTTGGAAAAAGTTAATTCCCACTTCTGGATCGACTATTTTGGACTTTGGGACAACAAATCCTCAATTATATTTAACATAGGTCCTATTCTAGGTGCATGGGTCCAATTATAATTTAATTCTCCTATGTCCACCTCTCTAGAATATTGTGCCCTAATTTCATATCAAAAGGAAGCTTTTCTCTCTCATTTTCTCTAAGCACTAAGAATCATTATCAAGCATAATTACGAGAACTTTCAAAGACTTGAAGAGTGAGATCCAAAGGTGAAGAAGCAATATTTGAAGCAATCCAAGTAGCCATTGAAGCATTCATCCATTCTCAAGCATCCATTTTCATCAAGGAGATCCATTGGTGGCCATTGAAGGATTCAAGCTCCATGGAGCCCTCTTGTTGAAGATTTATCCATCTACATTCCTCCAAGACTCTTCCAATTCAAGAACCCATTCAAGATTGGTGTTGAAGATCTATAAATAAATTGATCAAAGACATCCTACATTCTCCATTATCCATTCTACATCCATTTTTGTGCATCCATACTTGTGGATTAAAGGATTCGAATCCTCCACAAGGAATTTTATATGAGCAAGGTGAATTGTTTCATTTACTTTTTTTATTCCAGCAATTTCAATTATATATATATTTGAGGTTAATTCCAAAATTGGGGTTTGAATAAGGCAAACCACTCCCCAAAAAACAAAACCCCTTTTTCTTATAGGAACAGGTTAGGAACAGAAGATCAGGATGAGATTCGGATACCCTTTTTGGCAAACTTTCGAGATCTGAAAACATAATTTTAGTCTAAGACTTTTTAGGTCGATTGTGACCTAGGGCACGAAATACTGGCAAATGGTGACATTGACTTGAAGGTGTAGATTGAAACTATCTTAGAATGGAAAAATATTTCTGGGTTTTCCATTCCAGATTTGGTCTCGGATTTTCCAGAAACTCAACATAGGCTTCAGAAAACAACATTCTTTGATCTATAATATTTCAAGGTTAGTGCATTTCTCCTATTCAATTCAATTAAGGTTTTAAATCTATCTAAATCTAAATGCATTCAAATTAGTCAAATCAATCAATCCTGGGTACTTAAGATCTTCCTTCCTTATTCTTGCTTCTAAATAATTGATTCATATATGCATTGATCCTTTCTTTTGGGTTAATCAACTTGGATCTTTCATTTGCATATTCAAGGATAGAAGGAGAGCATCTTATTTACCCCCATAACAATAATAAACACACATAATCATATTCAAATGTAAGGGATTTTATGTTAGATGAACACCTCTAAACCTAATTCATCCATTTTATCCTTTACAAGTAAAAGAACCAAATGATGGATAGGGAAAACCATTACAAGTTTGGATCCACACATTAGATGTATCATAATAATCACGTTGTAAGTTCTTCATAAAAAGGTTCTCTTCAATGATGACATTGAATAAGGAAGTAGGATCAACAAGAAAAGCACACATAGGTATCTTAGAAATCCTAGCATAAATATAAAGGGGGCCATCAGTACCCTTAATAGTCTCAGAATCATCAAAGGTAATTGAGAGTTCCCTAGGTCTTTTATCCTTAGATTTTTTTGAAGGTTTATATTGAGGTTTCAGTTTAGGTTGAGGTGGAACTTGAAGTTGACATTGAGATGGAGTAATTTGAATTTGAGGCTAAGATTGAGACTGGGGTGGAGAGACAAGTTGAGACAAAAAAATATGTTTCACATGGTTAACAATATGATTGAAATCATCCATCTTTGAATCATAAACAATATCAATAGTAGATGCCTAAACAATGGTATTAGTATCATGTGTAGGCAAAGGATTCGTATAGATTTGGAGTTTTTGATTAGGAGGAGAGACATATTTGTTCCCACTACCATTAAAATTATCAACATATAAAGCATTAGAATCAATTAAATCTTGAACCTTATGTTTTAGAGAATAATACTTCTCTGTATCATGGCCATTCTGACGATGGTTATGACAAAAGGCTTTCGGATCAAAAGATTTTGATGTCATCATAGTAGGAAGAAGAGGTCAAATAGGAGGCAAAGTAATCATATTAGCAGTCAACAATTTACTCATAATAGAATGTAAAGATTCAGAAATAGGAGTAAACATATGATTTAAACAAAAAGCAGTGGTTGCAGAAGTGGCATTATGGGATGCAACAACAACTTGATCAACAACTGCATTTTCTTGTTTATTAATTTTGACATAGTTCTTAGGATTTTGAAACTTGTTGGGATTAGGAGAAGCATCACTCTTATCAACTAGAATAGGATCCATTGGAGTGTTGCTCTCAAATTGACTCACTTGTAATTGATAATGATGAAGCATTGCACAAAGTTTTTGAAAAGAGGTAAATTCAGTAAGCAAAATCTTATCTCTAATATCCTTTTGCAAATTTGAAATAAACATATGCTGAATATCAATATCAGGAACATGATAAGAAATCTGAGCATACAAATACTTAAATTTACCAATAATTTCAATCAACTTTTCCTTAGTATTATGTTTACAATGCATCAAATCTGTTAAGGACACTTGCGGACCAATGTTATTTTGGAACTGTTGAATAAAGGTATTAGCAAGTTTTAGAAAAGAATCAATAGAATAAGGAGGCAAGGAACAATACTATTGCAATGCCTTATCATGAAAGGTTCTAGCAAACAACTTGGCTAAAATCCTATGGTCATGAGCATAGTCACTACAAAGGATTTGAAATGTTTTAACATGAGTGACAAGATCTCCCTTACCATTGTAATTCTCAAGACGAGGCATATCGGCTTGCTGAGGGATAGGAGCATGAATAATGTCTAAGGATAAAGGACTACCCATGTTGATGTTGTAAAGAGGATTGAGTTAAGGATCCAAGTTGTTGTTGTAAAGAGGACACAGTTTGATCCAGACTAATGATGGCGGAATCATTAGAAGAAATTGGAGGAATAGAAACATTAGGAACACTAGGAAAAGTTTAGGAAGTGACGGGAATGGAAGAATCAACCAGTGGAACACTTGGAACCATAGTTGGAAGAGGATTGGAATAGGTAAAAGAAAAACTATGTTATGAAGGTTGTGAGGTAGGTAAAGACACTGGTGGAACACTCACAGGAAGAGATGGAAGTGGAAGATTTGAAGCTAGAGGACTGGAAAATGTAAGAGATGTATTCACTAAAGGAGGAGTATAAGTAGGATTACTAGGTAAAGGAACAAAAGAAGGTTCCACACTAGTGACAGGAGGACTAAATCCTAAATCTTGAGCCTCTTGAGCTAAAGGTTTAACATTTAAATGCACAAGATGAGTAATACCACGCAAGAGATTAACACCTTGATCACTATCGCGAAGGAATTTCTTAAGAGCCTCTATAGCTTGAATAGAATCTTGATTATGGTTTTCTTGAATAAGCCAATTTCCCATTTTATCAAGTTTAGTTGACAGTTTTTGGACTTGTTCAGGAGGAACTTTTAAAGAGTCATCCTCATTATGAGATGAGTGAGAAGAGTTATGCTCCGTAGAAGGATTGGAATCATGAGTGATCAAATTATCATTTGGGATGCTAAGGAGAGGAGAGGAAGACCCAAGATCAAAGGAACCCATAAGTTTGTGACTCCTTCTAACCGGGATATTATAGGTAGGACTAGAGGTAGTAAAGCTCATACACCAATGCAATATAAATAAAATAAACTAAGAACATGTAAATGCAAGAACACAAAAGAAGGCTAATCTAATATGCATGAAAGATCTAACATGAAATGTAAATCTAACACCAAAAAGAAAGAGTTGTCTATCACAGGTTCACCAAAATGTAATGTAAGAAAATATGATGAAGAGGATTGATAATGAGTGTGTGTGTGTGTGTAATGGATGTAATGTTTTTGGGGAAGATAAGATTCTCTTACTAGCCCAAAATTTCACAAAGGAAAGATCCACTTTGATCAACCATAAGAAAATGGTTAATGCACAAATGCATCAATCAATCAGAAATAAGAAGAAAGAAGAAAGCCTTACAATCCTGAATAATGGATGAAGAGTATATAATAGATTTGAATTGATTAAAACCTTAATTGAAATGAATTAAAGACAAGTACTAACCTCAAAATATAGCAAATCTTGAAAAGCTTGTTTTCTGATGTCCATGTTAGGTTTCAGGAAATTCTGCAACCGTATCTGGAACAGAAACACAGAGACCAACAAAACCCAAAAAAAAATTTCTTTTTTGAGTCAGTTCAACCTTGACCTAGGTCAAGGTCAAGGTCGACCTTGACCCAGAAGGTCAACCTTGACCCCGAGGTCAAGAAACTCAAATTTGCAGATCAGGGTGCCAGAAACAGGCCGGAGAGAAGTGAAAAAGGGGACAGAACATGGGGAAAATCCAGATCCAAGTCAAAGACCCACTCAAGGCACTTGAAATGACCCCAAACCACTTACTCGAAGGGCTAAACCAGTCCAAAATGGAAGTGCTTACATTTTTTGACTATACAGAGACATCTCTACTATAATGAGAAAACTGTGTAGGTCTTGTTGGTACTCCCTGCCTCTCTCCAAATTGTCTCAGAACCCTATCAAGAAATTGAATATCAAGAATATATTGGGTCTGTGTAGTCCTCCCGATGAGGTATCTCTCATGTCAATATTACTCCAAGTGCTTCATCTCCCCCTCCCAAGCCACACAACCAATATAGGGTCACTATGTGAACTCCCTCATAATATAAATCTTATAGCACCAATATATAGTATTACCCAACTATCTCTATAATACTGAACTATAATAGTACACATATGGTTGTCCCGCCTAAATGAGTTGTTTATTAAAAACCAGTTTGCACATAGATATGTGCTCTCATGCCCATACCTGTAATAGTGTCACCCCACAACCCAATGAATGTGCTCCATGGTAAGAAATATTGTGCAACTAATAATATAACATAGCTAATACATAGGGACCCCATGCATAGACAATGTTGTCACTCCACATATCTGCAATCCTATGTCCCTAGCCCACAAAAAATCCATGTCCTCTCCTATTAGGAACTAATACCCCTACAACTACCCTACACAACAACCCAAGACCATGTCATAGGTGTCCACCATATCCCTCCATATGATGTCATAGTGACTAATCCCTAGCTCAACTTTTGTACACTCAAATAAATCACATAAGGCTCCCACTCCCACCTATGGCACATACACTACGCTCTCATCCATAATAGGTAACCTCAATATCTTCCACACATCCTCTAATCTCATTGTGCACTTTCTTGTAGGCAAGTGAAAATATGAGGTGTCTGAGTGCCATCTGTCACACAAAGTGGTAATCAGTCCCCTATTTCCCCTGATTTGGGGCATAAAGGTCACATGTAACAATCCAATGAAATCCAAATGGGTGTGGTCAAACTAACTCAAATGATGTCTAAATTCAAGGGTCTCAAGATGATTGTCCTAAGTAATCAATACTGAGTTAACAATATAAACAAGCAAGTACAAGACCCAAATCAGTCAAAATACATATGTCAATAATGACCAAAACATACACGCATTTCCTAATTCATCACATGTCAAAATTCATTATTTAATTAGTTATCTATCTTTAACAAGAAAATGTGTCACATCATTTCTATAGTTGTGTTGCATCATTTTCCTATGTCTAGTCATGCAAATGCGTCACTTGTGCCTAACTACACCTACATTAAATGCTCGCCTAAGTCTAACCCTACAGTTGTGGTGTTTAAATCGTGTACTGACGTTGCTTTATAAGAAAATGAAAATCATTTATAAAAGCTTGTATCTATGCTTTTCCAGGCAATTGCATCATTTTGCTAGCGATTATGGCGAAAGCAAAGGTCATATGTGGTGAAAAATCTACGTTGACCTAAAACCAAAAAAATTAAATGCATAAATTACGAGGAAATAAATATATACCTGACAAAGTACTTACCATTGGTCCCGCACCTTTTTGTCACTAATAGGTTTTCACTCTCTCACTAATGTGAACATCGCCTTTGTTAGTCGTCTTTTCTCTTCAAACACACTCGAACACCTCCTACTCCTCTAGACTTCAAAGCTCAAATGTTCATATTGATTTGAAAATGACCCTCCTAGGCCCTATTTATATCCCCTAACCCGCCTCAATGGACATGCACCATAAAGAACTTGTATTATCCATGTAGAAAATCACCTTTTGAAGCCCATAACTTTTTCCTATAATCTTTGTTTTTTGATTCATTTGTTTCGTTGGATTCCTGCTCACTTTATCAACAAATTGAGCTCTTCGTTATATTTTTCGCTCAATTGTTTGAGGGGGAAACATATTGCCTAGATGCTACCATGTTTTTGTTAGGGCATATTGTGTCATGATTTTTATTAATTATTCTTTGAAACATCTAAAAATATATTGTCTCAAAGAGGGGAAAAATGTAGACACTAAAAATTATCACATTGCCTGCGTGCAACATTTTTTACTAACATTCGTCTTAATTAATTAAATAATTTTTATTATTTAATTAATTGGTGACTTTATTCAAATTCAAACTTTAAAATCATCATTTCCATCCAATTTATAACAATTGAATAATTTTAATTAATTATTTAACATTTAATTAATTCTTCTTCGAGATTCTTTAATTATTCCTATAAAATTAATTAAATTATTTTCATTATTTAATTAAATTATTTCTATGGCTTGTTCAGGGGCCTAGTAGGGTTAATCCTCTTTCTTGTGGGGAAAAAGTAGTTAAATGGGCGCCTCCTCCTTCAGGTTGGATAAAAATCAACTTCGATGAGGCGTCCAAAGGGAACCCAGGCCCCTCTAGGGCTAGCTACGTTTCTAGGAATGAGTCTTGGGATGTTTGGATTTGGAGCTATGCGATTGGCGAATGGTACCAACAGTGTTGTAGAATGCCAAGTGACAATTGGAGTTGTCTGGTTGGCTAAGAATCTAGGTATTCAGAGACTTGTCTTGGAAGGGGACTCAATGCTAGTGATTATTGGAATTAAGAAGGGAGAAATGGATGTGTGGCATTTGAATCAATATATAAGATGTATTAGGGGCATCCTCAGAAACATCCCGGAGGTACAAATTTTTCATGTTTGTAGAGAGGCTAATGAGATGACAGACTTATTATCTAACATAGGTGTAAGGAGACTTGTTGAGGACAAAATGAAACTTTTGGAGGACTATAGCAACTTCGAATGGAATGAGACTGATCGACCATATGACATGTGATGTGGACAGTTGTAAAATCTGAGAAATTAAGATTTTGGTGGCGGTACTCAAGATTTGGATATGATTGTTTTTGAGTTATGTGTCTTTCTCATTTTGGAGGTTGCCTTTTCAGTGAGGTGGTATGCTTGGCTAAGGGTAGTGTATGTGAAAAGTGGTATGTCAGCCTTGGTAAGGTTGGCAGGAGTATGATGTTGGGCTTGTATTGGGGAAGTACGGAGGTGGGTTTGATTGGTCATCCCTCACATGCCTTTTCCTTTGTGGATTGTGGTTGGATATTGTTTGATTGAAGGTGTCATTTATATGCATGATGTGATTTAATTTTGAAGGCCAATCTAGGGTACGTAATGTATGCACCCTAAAATGGTCGCCTAGACTTTGGGCCCCATTTATTATTTTATCAATTTATCAAATTTTCTGAATCAATGCTTTGAAATATTTTCAATTCAAATCAATTTCCTTGATCAAATTGTAATTTATTCAATTATTTCAATATTTCCTAAGGTTTGATCATTTTTATTTAATTAAAAGATTTAATCTCTCTTTTAATTAAATAGAATTCCTCTTATTTAATTAAAATCTCCCTTTTAATTAAATTCATCTTATTTAATTAAATTAAATTCCTCCCATTTAATTAAATAAAATTCTTCTAATTTATTTAATTATAAAGAAAACCTCCCTTTTAATTAAATAAATAAAAATCCCCACTTAAAGCACTTTATTTGATGAAAAAGGAAATAAATTAAATTAAATTAAATAAAAATCCATTTTTCATCACATCTTCCTAAGTGGTGATTTTTGCCTCTTAATCTCAACCGTTCACTTTCCTATATAAGGAAATCTCTCCTTCTCATTTTCATATTAGAGTTTTTAGTATTGTTATGTTGCAACTTTGGAGAGCAATTTTGGAGGAGCATTTGAGCATTTGAGCTTGGATATTGCAACTTCTCTCTTCTTGTCTCATTCCTTTTTGCATTCATGGCTATTCATATAGATTAGAATCATGTTTATTTCCATAGATTAATCTTGCATTTGCAT
>MU223627.1:501510-544111 GCA_018584345.1 Thuja plicata
CAAAGAGATACACACTTAGATGATTTGGAAGTAATTCTAGATCGCATGGAACAATTTCAACTAAGGTTAAATCCTAAAAAGTGTGCATTTGGAGTCACCTCTGGAAAGTTACTTGGATTCATTATTTCAGAAAAAGTTCAAGCAATTATAGATATGGATTCATCCCTCACATGCCTTTGCCTTTGTGGATTGTGGTTGGATATTGTTTGATTGAAGGTGTCATTTATATGCACGATGTGATTTAATTTTGAAGGCCAATCTGGGGTACGTAAATCGAGGGCCACCTACTCTTAATAAAGGCATGGAGGTTGCGGGCTACATTCGAAGTAACTGTAGAGCAAGACTTGCATGAGAATAGAGATGACACTGTGTGTGTGGGGCGGTGGTGGTGTTGTTTTTCAGATTGTGGTGGGCGACGAAGGTCGGGTCATGGAGGAAAATTTCTCTTTGGATTCTCTGAATCAAACCCCGACCTTTAGGGACACAAACTCAGTCCAGTGGCTCTCAAACGTCTTCCATTTTGGTGACTCATTTTTTTGGGAAGCAATTTCCACTTTCTTTGATGATGAATTTCTGAACACAAAAGTGTGTCCTCACACAAACCTCGACATTTCCTCTCTTTTTCTAGCATTGGGTCTGATGGTGGTTAATACGAAGGAAGAAATCTTGAGGGTGACAAAGAAGTGTTTGGTGCCAAAATGGTTAGTTGGTCTGGAGGGGATAGTGGCATGAGCGGAGATTAGGGTGGGTCTCCACATGTTGGGTGTTTGTGGCGCATGATTGGTGGTGGCTTAGGGCCTGTGCAACCCTTGGTCATTTGGAGCTCTACATAGCCAATGGATTCCCATCTACCTAAAGTACGATGGGGATGGGTGAAGGTTCTAGATTATTTGGAAAATTTGGAGGATCGGAAAGTGGCAGGTGGTGTTGGTAGCTGAAAACTAAAAAAGAACACTCCAATTAAGTCTACTACATTGGTGGATGAGTCGGGACGACCAAGGCCTCGACACCACCGGTGAAGGAAGGCAACTGACCCCAGGGATGTTTCATCTAGTGTGGGGGGAATGCCCAACTTCTCTCCTGAGGAGGCTTTGGGGTGGTTTTGATAGGGCACAAGATGTCTCTATTTTAGTTCCTATTTAATGTTGTTGTTTAGGTTTTGTCTGTCTGTAAGCACTCTAGTGAAATTTTGGGATTTTGTCTGAAGCTTCGAAGGATAGTGTTACCAGTTATGGCATAGCGAAGCAGTGGCTCTATGGATAGTTTTTGGGGGTGTTTACTCTTTTTTGAAGAGATGATGTAAAATCTTTGTAATCACAATTTTGAATTAATACAAACATACAAAATTTACCGATAAAAAAATTAATTTCTCTAAAATTTGATTAAATAATTATATTATTTAATTAAATTAAGTCTTCTCGTTTTCTCCACCATAATTAAGTAATTATTTTAAATTATTTAATTTACTATCCATGTCTTCTAAAATGAAATAAATGATTAATTTATTTAATTTTTCCATTTCGCTAATACTAACTTATTCTTCTCAAAATAAATAGATAATTTTAATTATTTATTCCCCTCATGCATAATTAAATAGTTATTTAATTATTTAATTCTAATTATATTCTTCAGCTCCACATCTCTAACTGGCACTAACTAACGATTCTTCTTTTCAATCAATTGAGTCTTCTCATTATTGCACTCAGTTACATTTTCAATATACAGTCATCCAGTCAATTCACTCTCAACTAGCATAGTTATCTATTCAATGAATCATATCATTTAGCTAGTCAATTGTCAATTAGTCTCAATCATTTGCACAATCAGTCTACTCTGAATTAATCATAGTGATTCATTATCAGTTAGCACCCCTCAATTTGAACCGTTCATTGGAATTCAAGATTCTATAAAAAGAGGGTATTCCTCACAATTTCAACAACCACAATTCTCAAATTTTCATGTTGTCACATTGGAGAACATTTGAGAGCCCACATTCCATAAGAAAAAGAGAAATAAAAGTATAAATTTGGTGTATCATTGTGCATCATTTTATTGGGTTATCTAACATGCATGATTGATTGATTATGGTCTTTCTTTTTTAATTAGGAGTAATTTTATGCATAAGATAAGAACTTTTGTGGTTGGATCTTTTCATTCTTATTACAAGTTATATATTTACAATTTTACCCCTATATGATATGTTCTAATGGGTTAGAGACTTGTATTCATGTTTACACTCCCCACATTAAGACACCATTTTTTGTTGAGTCACATATCAAAGACATTGGAGGCATATTAAAGGATCTTCACTTCCTCTTTGATGGCAGGTTGAACATTCTTGTCATCACATCTTCAATTCCTAGAGGTTCTTCATTAGGGTTCTTCATATTTGTTTGGATCTACTTTATTTTAATTGGCATATCAAGATTCAGACATGTGGACAGTCAAGCAATCTTTTGTGGCACACATCATGGGAATATTCCTTCCATATCCTTTTATGTAGTTGCTTCTACCTTGGTCATTGAATCTATTTATTCCAAAGGAGATTAATGTTGTTTTCCACTCTTGGATCATCTTTATCATTCAACTATTCATCATTGGCATTAGAGCTCTACTTTTTGGGGGAAGATTCTTATCCTCATTTTCTCTCTTATCGTGGATATTCATTGTACTATTGTGATAAAAGAAATCCTTGGGGGCTCACATTGAGTCCTCCTTCTTTCCTTCTCTAACTAATGCATTTCTCGTATTTTCTCTATTTTGGAGATGAGTTTTCTCCCATTGTGTTTTTCTCTTTTTCTCCTTTTGTGAGAATATGCATTGATTTGTACATGGGTACTTAATCATGCCTAGTTATCAGGACCCATTAATTCTTTCATTTTCATGCTTAGAGGTTTTTATTTATCCTTAAGTTTCACTTAAGGGTGGGTGTTAGAACATACATATATGTTCTTTATACAAATAGTTGTTGCATCATGTAGACTTGCATATGTTACATAAAATAATTGTGCATGTGCTTAATAATATTATCATGAATAATTGAGCACATGTTTGCACATGCATGCCCAACTCAAGCTCACTTAGTTGAATGTAATTTAGTTTAGTCAAATTTATTTGGGCTCCAATTTACATATCATGCACCTCTAGCTTGCATATCATGCACCTTAGTTTACATATCTATCTCTACTTTGCTTTTTTAGTTTGAGTTAGCCTTTTCCCTAATTTTAGGGATATTGCTTTATATTTAAAGCAATTCAGCTATGCATTGTGATAATTTCATTAACCTCATTGTAATCCCAATTTAATTGTGCGATAAATACAAAATTCTTAGTTTTGTATTGAACATATTATATAAATGCTTCATCTCTTTTGTGTGATAGGTATTTTTATTGCAGATGATTGTTAAATCCTATGGTTGTATCATCAACTCCTACAATAGGTACAAACCACGACTTGGATACATAAGTACCATGCTATTCCATTTGATTAATTATAGTTATAATACCACTCTTATAATGTAATCTTATAAGTAATTAATCAATATATTTCTAATAATTACAATCATAAAAACATCATAAGGTGTACCATTATAGTAAAAAAATGTTAATATTAGTTGAAGCATTACAATCAAGGACAATACAGTAGCATGTCCATGTCAAAATTTGTAGGTTTACAATGACCTCCTTTAGGATAAAAATGACATTCTTATGGTCTCTTTTACACTCTCATTGTTAATCATGGAGATTTACTAAGGCACAAGGGAGAAATTAGTACACCTCTACACACTATTTTGACAAACTCTAAAGTGTTTCTCAAAACCGTTTATTTTTCTTTACTTTAGATAGTGACATTAAAATATTTATAACATGTATAAAAAATCCAAAGGTCTAAAGTTGGAGACTCCATAAAAATTTAGGTCCAAAAGTCTTTATAAGAAAGTTAGCTTTGACCTTGCACAATTTTAAATTACTAGATTTAGGATTGCGTTCTAGATCCAAATATAATACTCTTTCTAGATTTAATTTATTTTATATTACTTAGCTTTATTCAATTTAGGCTCTACCTCTTCACCAGTTAAATTTTTATGTATGATACAACCCAGTAATAAATTATTATTATAAATTATCACTTCAAAGTTGTTAAATATTCTATTATCCACACATCTGAGAGGGAGGAAGACGTGGTTGTGGAAGGACTGGAGCACAAGAGAAATTTGATGTCCCCTAATTTTTTGTGTAAGGAATACCCCTGCCTTCATAATATAGATTGCATGTTAATAGAATATTGAAACCATTTTTTTCACACATACACACTTTAATTAAGCTTATGGAGGCATCATGAATACACTAGATAATGCCTCACAAAGACCATCAGTTGACCATTCACATTATGCCAAGGTAGAGATTAGAATAAAATGTTGTTTGATCTTTCATCTACTATTTCTATTGTTGATGCTTTTGTTGCTACAAATTTTGCTTCTTATGATTCAATGCAATAGGATATATATTGTCTTCCTGACATAGTTTGTTGGGTTCACTACTTGACAAACATTGCAGGCTAGTTTGCGAAGTCTTATCTTGCGTATTTTGGAGACACCATTAATGATATTCATATTATCTTGATATATATGTCCCTTTTCCATTTATAGTGAGGGAAAACTTTTATCCTCTTCTTTGTTTTCTACATGATCATTCTTCACAATTTGACACGAGTTTGGATACTTTGAACACAAATTTGGAGGATGTATCTTTATATTTAGAGGAGATGCTTGAGATTTTTTTTATATTGTTCTACATTAATCTTCATTTTGGATTGTACTTTTCATTAGTATGTCCTAGTACACTTGATTTGGAGGGGGAAACTTTTAGCATGAACATGGGGGACACTTGAGTAACTTTCAAAGACTCCATGCATCTTGAGTTTTCTTCCTACATATTCCTTTTAGGATTGGAAGGGGGGGAAAAATTAAATCTTTTATCTTATGGGGGATACGTTTTCCTCACATGGGGTCATTCATCTTTTAGAGTTCTTTTGTATTTCTATCTCTCTCTTGAGGATGAGTTTTTTCCCACTGGGCTTTCTCCTTTTCTCTGATTATGAGAGATTACATTACATTTGCACATGGGTACCTAACATGGCCTCCGGTTGGTACCCATCTCTCAAGTTTCACTTAAAGGGGNGGGGGGGGGTGTTGGCGTGTTTAATTATTATACCTATTAAGTCATTATCCTACGACATAGACACGCATATTACATAAGTTTACTTAGGGAACACATAGGAAGCCTTAGGAACATTTCCATTTTAGGTGTTGATATAATGTTATCACATCCCACTTTATGTGGTTATACCACTTTTTTTTTACTTATCACTTTACCACCTTCCACATTTAGTGGACATGTTGCACATACTTTATTTCACTTTGGAGGGTGATCCACCTTAAGTACACATGTGACACTTTCACTTTTCCACCTTAGGTGGGTGATGAGTTGTATCTTGGTTATTGTTGGCTATTTTTCCCACCATTATCCCATCACAAATAACCAATCTAAGACATCTTCATCATGGGATAAAACTCTTCCAGGTCCAACACGTCATGTTATCCAAGGTTTTGTTGCTAACATTTTATGTTATACCCCCTCATGGTTTCGCCCCACTTTCTCATGGATATCTTGTGTTTTGTTTCCTCATGGATGCAGGTATGCGGGGCCAACATTTCATAAATATATAAGGTACCCTACACCCCTGCAATATTACCTTATGGTTTTCCCTCATGGATGCGGGTGCATGGATAAAAGGGAGGTTCACACACTGAATCCTCGCAGTATTGTGAGCTAAAAGGAGAGGATATTTGCGGGTACACGAAGAACCCAATGCCAAGGATATAAAAAGGATTTTACCCCACATCCTCACAAGGAATCAATATGTGTTCTGGTGCATTGTGCTAGTGTGCAGGGTGGGATAACATGTCATCTTTTTCGTCTTGACATTCTTTTTCCAGCAACACGATTTGATTGTTAGCAACCATGACATGGTACCAAGACTAAACATTCAATGTTGAATGACTTATCTGACTCTATAAAAATAACTCTAGTGAATCCCATACTCATTTATCACTTATAGGGGTATGATTTGTCCCTTCCATCCACCAGGTGCATCATTTGGCCTCTCTCTGTCACTTCCATGAATTAAGTTGCATACAAAGATCATATTTTGGGTTGATTTGTTTATTTTGTATGTTTATAACCTAACTCCAGTTAAATCTAGGTTTGAACTCCATGTTGTAATCAAAGTTATGCATGATCTATAAAGGTTAATTTTGTACATGTTTTCTGGGTTCTCTATTGTTATTTCATAGTGGTTATGCTCTGCAACTATAATTTTCTTTGCTTCCATTAAAGAAATCTCAATTTTTTTACCTTTCTCCCATTCAATTATCTATGCATGTTCTGATTAAGTAAAAGCAGGATTTGAAAAGTCCTGAAATCTTGTTCAAAAAGATCAGGAGATATACATTTTTGATCAATCCTCAAGAAATTTCAAAACAAAAAGGAACAGAGGCCCAAAGCCTTACAATCGACAACACTAGCAAAAAAATACAGAAAAAGACAACACAACAAAAAAGGACAGTAGAAAAGACAACAAAAAGGCTAGAGGCAGAAACTAGCAATTGTCCCTCAAATCTTAAGCCTTCTCCACTAGAATCTCCATGTTGCTCACTGATATCTTCAGGTCTTCCAAATCTGCATCTTTTTCCTTTGCACTGGCATGAATTCTGACACTAGTACCCATACCCTCTTTTGTTTGTTTTCCTTCCTCCCCCTTGTTAATTTCTATCTTCTCAACAATGTTCTTACTATGATCAACATAAGCTCCCAAAATGTGGAAACTTTGTTCACTTGTATTCTTAAGAGTGTTCTCTAACTTCTCCACTTTGTCTTCGAGAGTAGAGATTTTGGCTTCATAGTAGCTACTCTCAACCTCTTTACTCATGTTGTTTAATTTTTCTTCCATGGCCAGCACAATGCCTCCCAACTCCCCGAAAGCCTCCCCTTTTTGAACTGCTTCCATCCAGTCATTCAAACACGAGGCCATAGGTTTTTCGCCAAAAGTGGTTGTATTTATCATGTTCACCATTTTTCCTTGTTCTTTGAGATCAACTTTCATGAACACATTGTCCCGAGCTATGATAGCCAATTATCTATGAATGTTTATTACCTTATGTTGAATGATTTCTTTTCTGTCTTTCTAGTTTATTTTTTCTGTCTAATGGGCTCATGGATGTTACAATGTGAAGAATATCCTTACTTGTAGCATTTCATCAGTTCTAACCTACATATGAGTCCTATGGAGATATACTAGAGTGAGAAATGTGTAATTTGGGCGCTTGTTAATGTTTTGTGCAACTACAGGAAGGGAAAGCAACCATGATAGTTTTAATTTAGTGCATCACCCCTTTCCCTTTTCATGCATTCCTTCTTCCCTTTTCCTTAAAAATCTTAGTTTAGGTGCACCCTAATTGTAAGGAAGTTGACCTTCTCCGAAGATTCAACCTGATATCCGCAAGGTGACACACTTGGAGGTTGATTCAATGTTTCACGAGGTCACTTGGGGGTCATACCCCAAGCAAGGGTGCAAAATTTTGTGATAACAATTTTTGGCATGCCCAATGGGACAAATATTCAAATCAGTTTAAAGACATCCCCTAGTGGACCAACATTAATTCTATTCATTGATAATTTGGGTGTTATTTTTAGTGCCATCATCCTTTGGAGACATTTCATCAAACACCATGGAGACTCCAAGTGAAAAATCTATTGGTTTCAAGCAGTCCAAGTGTTGGTATGTGTAAAGATCATATTTGATCAATGTAATTGCAGCTTATTTGAATGCCTTATCATGGATAATTTTCATAGAAATTCATACTATTTTCCCCCATATCATGAAAATAATGCTGCCCCCACACACTCCTATTATCAATATCAATCCCAACCTCAGCCATAGCCAAGTTATGGCCTAAATCCCCCTGCAACTTCAAACAACCAGTATGTCCAATATGTTCACCACCCTCTTCCACTGCTCCATCAGTAACAACATCTTCAAATGCCATTAGTGAGGTCAAGGCCGTAATTTTGGACTTTAAAATGCATGTGGATGAATTAAATATGACCCAACAGTTGTAGGACCTTCGTAGGTAGGTTGATGAAATCAGGAGGTAGTAAGAGCTTGGAATGCAACAAGAGGATATGACATATCAAGGCTATCTTTGTGAACAAGATATGGAGGCCCAACAAAGCTTGTGTGAGGAGGAAATTGCAAAAATAATAGTTGTAAAAGAAGATCAGATAAGGCTCAAGTTTTCTCAAGTGCAAGAATATGAAGCACAAAAGGCTCCTAGGCGTAAATTTTCAATCTTCAAACAAACAAATCTTTTCTCGATGCAAGAATCTACACAAAGACTTTAAGAGACCCCCTCCCAAAATTTTATTATCCCAAGATTTAAGAAGCCCCCTCCAAAAAAAGAGCCTACCCAAAAGCTTGAGGTTCATCCTTCTATTTCTTTTCCAAATATTTTTTTGGACAAGAACGTGATATGTTGGGCTTCCATATAGATGAACCTCTCACTTCTATAACTCATCAAACCCTTGTGCAAAAGGAGGAGATAGATCCAAGGTTGTCCCATGAAGAGAAGATATAACCCACTATTTATGATCTTTCACATGTTGCAAAAGGGGAGGATCCAAAGCCTAAGATCGAAAGAAAAGACGAGGATCTCATCCTCTTATCTAAAGTGCTCCCCTTATTTGTTGATATGGAGGTGGAGGAGAAATAGGAAGAAAATGAAGAGGTCCCTCTCCTTGAGGAACAAATTATGGACAACAAGCCCTTAATTGAAGAAGGGGAAGAAGAACCAGATCTACTGCAAGAAAAAGAAGAGCAGAACCATCGATTGCAACAGGATGACAATCAGGAGCAAAAGGATGAAGGAAAAGGATAAAGTATGAGCTGGAAGATGAAATTTCTAGCATCATAATGGATTTATGCTCAAAGATTGACACTATACCAAAATCTCCCAAGGAAGTGGCGCATGAGAAACATGAGGAAAAGGCGGAGATCACCTCTTCACAAAAAGAAGAGGATCCACATTCAAACCATCAGGATACTGAGATTGCAGAGCACAATGATGTGGTCAAGGCTGATTGCTTAGACCCAGTGCCATCAAGAGGATGCACCATAAGGCATCTAGCTTTGTAAAAAATTAGCAAGTTGCCACCAATAATGCTTTCTTTAAAGCATGATGATGGACTTCAAAAGAAGGAGCAAGTCTATCTTGCTCAAATAGAAAATATTCTAGTGCTAGAAAATTTCTTTATTCTCAATATTGGAAAGGCATTCTAGCAATCTATTAAATGCTTGTCATGATTTCTGCCCTAGGTGGTTTCTCATATGCATGAAAGGAATAAGAAAATTGTTAGAAAGGGTAGCTACTTCAACAAGCCAGTTGATGGATTTGTTTAATTTATTTTGTTGTAAATATCTGCACATAGTAGGTTAGATTTATTTGATTTCCAAGAAGTGCATGAGCACAAGTTATTTCCCTCTTAGAAATAGAAAATTTTGATTTTTGCTCAGGTTGCAGATTTCATGTTGTTACAGATGGCTAACTCGTCATGTTTTCATCGTTGGTGACTCCATGCCCAATGGATTACTTAAGGCCACTAGTCTTATGCTTAGCAGCCAAGCATCCCCTATGAGTCACCATAAATGTTGGCTATTTTTTCCACCATTAGCCCACAAATAACTGATCTAAGATATCTTCACCATGGGATAAAACTCTGTCAGGACCAACACGTTATATCCAAGATGCTTTTGCCAACATGTTTTAATATTCCCCCTCGTGGTTTCCCCCTGCTTCCCTACAAAAATCTTGTGTTTTTTTCCCTCATGGATGCGGGTATGTGAGGCCAACATTTCATAAAGATATAAGTTTCCTTGCACCCCCGCATTGCTACCTTATGGTTTTCCCTCACGGATGCGGGTGCTCAAGGATAAGGGAGGTTCATACCCTACATCCTCACGGTGGTGTGAGATAAGAGAAGATGATGTTTGATGGTACATGGGGAACCAGGTGCTGAGGACATAAAAGGATTGTGCCTCACATCCCTGTGGGTAATCAATATGTGTGGCAGTGCTTCATGCGGGTGTATTGGGTGGACTAACATTTCATGTTTGTCATCTCGACATTCTTCTTCCAGTGACATGATTTGACTATTAGTGGCCATGAGATGGTACTAGGACTGAATATGCAATGCTAAGTGACTTTTTTTTGCTTTGTAAACATGATGTCAGTGCATCCCATGCTCATTTATCACTTGCAAGGGCACGATTTGTCCCTTCCATCTACCAAGTGCATCATTTGACCTCTTTTTTTCACTTCCATGAATTAAGTTGCATACATAGATTAGATTTTGGTCTAATTTGTTTCTTTTGCATGTCTGTAACCTAACTCTATTTAAATATGGGTTTGAATTCCATGTTGTAATCAAAGTTATGCCTGATTTATAAAGGAAAATTTTGTACATATATGGGTTCTCTCTTGTTCTTTCGCAGTGGTTATGCCCTACAATTGTAATTTGCTTTTCCTTCCATTAATGAAACCTTGAATTTTTACCTTTTCTCCCATTTAATTATTTGTGCATGTTTATTTCCTTATGCTGAAATATTCTTTTATGTCTTTCTAGTTTATTTGTTGTGTTTAATGGGATCATGGATGTTTCAATGTGAAGAATATCCTTCATTACAGCATTTCATCAGTTTTGACTTGCATATGAGTCCCAGGGGGTTATATTAGAGTGAGAATTGTGTAATTTGGGCGCTTTTTGATGTTTTGTGCAACTATAAGCAGGGAGAGAAACCATAGTTTCAATTTGTTGCATCACTCCTTTCCCTTTTCATGCATTCCTTCTTCCCTTTTCCCTCAAAATTTTAGTTTAGGCACACCTTGATTGTAAGGAAGCTTACCTTCTCTGGATATTCAACCTCCCATGTGCAAGGTCCCATACTTGGAGATTAATTCAATATTTCACAAGGTCGCTTGGGGTCATACCCTAAGCATTGGTGTAGACTTTTATGATAATAGTTATCATGTCATAGATTATGACACTTGTCATAACCTTATGTACTCCTATGTTCTCACCTTGACCTATATAACCAAGGTTTCTCCTTTATAATATTTGATCTAGTTGATTCTAATGCATAGTTGGTGAGAATACATTTATTCTTGTCATATTCATTCTCTCTTGCTAGTGTGCTTTCCATTAGGCCTTTAGATCTTGGGTGACTACCTTCATAGCCAAATCTTAAATTTATGTATCCACTTGGCTACATAGGTTTGAGTTATTTTCAAATAATGTTTGTACCATCCTAAAAAGTTAGCACCCATTATTGGTGTCTTTAGGACCTATCAGATCCCATTTTAGTGATTTCAAGATTCGAATGTCTTTATGCTTGATTTCCCGCATCTTTTATTTTCTCTCCCTGAAAGTTTTCACACTTCCCAAGACTCGGATCTACTTTGAAATTAACAATGTCAGGACTAGGTCAAACTAAGTCAGCCTTGTCCTAGACTAGGTTGACCCAAGTCAACCTTGTCCTCGAGCATTAAATTCAAGTGGGCTTTGAGCACAATGCAGAGGTTTTTCTTCCTGATCTTTATTTGTGGTTGACTTGACTATATTGAATCCCAAAATGAGTATAAAAGGACATAAAGTCCTCTCATTTTGACATCCAATATTATCCAATAATATCCATTACCAAGACAATCCATGACTATCCATTTTATGTACAAGCAATCCATTATTGGTGATGATTTCAATAGCAAGTGCAATCAAGCTAATTGAAGATTTTAAGGAAAGCATCCAATTCAAGATCTCCAAGTATCCATCCTTTCAAGAAAATTCAATCTTCTCTATTTTATTCAAATCTATCTCCCATGATGGCCAAGTAGAGGAATTCTCAAGAAAGCAAGAAGAACCATTCCTCTTCTCCATTCAATATGCATACACTCATTCAAGATCTAGGATTGGAAAGTGTAGATCCATGCATTTGTGAAGGCATACTTGATTTAAAACACATTCCAAACATACATTTCAATAATATGCATGGATTTGACTAATTTATACATCCATTCATGAGATTTTCATGTAAGGTAAATCTGACATTTATCTTGTTTACATTATTTTCCTTATGTAATTTCTATTTCATTTCAAGTTTGATTCCCATACAAGGTATTTACCAAGGAAAGCCCCTTCTCACAACCTTTTTCCCCTTCTTCTTGTGTGCTAAAACAAGTTTTTGGAGTTTTGGATCTAGCTTTTGGGAGTTACAGAACCAGTGGCAGATCCTTCACACATTTCATCAGATTCAGAATCTCCAGGACAAGGTCAAATTTTTGGAACGAGGTCGAATTTGTTAAAAATGGTCCTTTGGATCCATAATTTTCACAATCGGAAGTTACATGTGTCAGAGTCTCAGATTCAGAACCATTTCTCATTCTGATAGTCAAAACCTGATCTAAAGTTTAGTCCTCTTCTCCTAGCTTCAAGGTGAGTTCATTCCTCCTCTTTTAATCTTGCACTTACTTTTATGCATCAAATATGATACCACATCTTGTTAGTTTCCATTTTATTTATCATAGTATCAATTTACTTTCATACATTTACATATCATATATATTTTGACATTAAAGGAACCCATCCCCAAATCACACTCCATCCTCAAATCTAGATCTTGCATTTGCACCCTTTCATCCTTTTGGGTTGTGCTAATCTAATTTTGGTGTGAGGGTGAGCCTTTGGGGGTGTTCCTAATGTATCATATCCCCTCCATCCAATTGATTTGGTGAGTGATATTCCTCCATATCATTGCTCATCATTTCATATGATACATTTTGGTGAACCCAATGTGAATTTCATCTTTGGAGAGCCTCTTTGGAGATGACCACAATGCATAATCAGATGACATTGATTTCTTTTGTCCTTATATGCCCTAACCAACTCCAACCCATCCTGACCATATATTTAGATCATACCAATCCTACAAGGCTCAAAATATTTGTGAACTGAGCAAACCTAAGGATGATCCTAAACGTGGACTTCTTCCTACACCACCTATACCTTCTCTACATACTTCGATTCCACCTCCTATTTCTTATATGTGTCCTATTCCAGTCATCTCTCACTCTAGTATGGTTCCTTCCATTATTTCTCCCAAAGAAGAAAAGGCCCCGGTGATGATTGATCCTATCCCAACCCAAATCTAGCAAAATCAAATGTAAGCATCATGCTCGTGATCATCATCATAAGCATTGTGCTAGATCCTACCAACGTGCTTCTCAAAACATTGCTTCATCTCATACACCTCCTCATGCTTAGCTTCCATCTGACCAACCCATGCTTGAGCGAATGGACCTAAAGGGAATTCAAACAACATAAAGATGAACAAACATGAGAATGCAATTCGTATCTTAGATTCTATTATAATTATTCTAGATGAAGAAAATACTCTTGATGATGATGTTCTTGATGGTAATAATGATATTCATGATAGTGATTCCATTGAAATGTATGCGACTATTGATATTGATCATGACTTACCAGCTATGCTTTCCCAATAGTTATCTATCACTCCTAGTAAAGAATACAATGACCTATCTTCACAACATGGTCCTTGTTTAGAACTGGCTATTGTTCCATATATTGTGCCCGATGTTGCTCCTCTTGAGAGTTACCCGCCTTCCCTAAACACTATGGAATGAGATGGGGGTAGACAATACGCTTGAATAACTCCTCTTGCGCGGTGGATTTTGTGTGTTTGCATGTTTGTCATGATGTGCTTCCCCCGTTTTGTTTAGATTTGTTTAATGTTTTGTTTAGATTTGTTTAAATGACCCTTGTTGCTCCATTGGTGCAAGGTGATAAAGGAATCACATTGTCGTAACCATTCTTCTATTTGTATATCACTTCTTCTATATGTCGTTACATATTATGTTGTGCCTATGCCAATGTTTGTAAATGTGCCTTTGTGTTGTCTACTGGGGATTATGCAAAATAGTAGCTACCTATTCTTTTTGGTCTCCACGATGCCGACCCAAAAAATCTTCTTTGTAACTCTTAGGTTCCTTTCTTCCATTGTGCTTGTAGTCCTCCTACCTTTGGGGGATGACGATAGTTTATTTTGATGTAATTCTGATATACATGAGTTATCATATGACCTACTGACCCCCGAATTGGTAAATCCCTTTCGTGCTTTTTTTTTCATGTGCTCATTTCCCTTGATTTGTTCTTTCTTGGTGGAATTTCATAGTGGAATTTTTTTTGTGGATGCATGTTTGGTACCTTAAATCAAATGCCCCCGTTAAGGCATTTGCAATGACTTTAACGTGGGGGCATACACTTTGTGTTCACATTTTGCACACACACACATGCGTGCGCGCGCGCACACACACACACACAAATTTGATGCTATATTTTTTAGTTGATTCTTAGATTGATCCCCATTGTTCATTTGGTCCTAAGAATGACCGTGCACACTTGGTCCTTTGACTAACCACCCTTCTTTGATCCCCAAGGAAGCTCACCTTTCCTTAGGACTAATTGTTATATTATTGGATCCATTATTGGAAGTAATTTCCTTTAAGGACTGATCCTTGTTGATGGACTGTACTAGCATAATACAATTTGCTAGACTATTCAATTCCATCTTTTGCAACATTTTCCTCGTGTGGTTCACAACAAGACTCTCTCTCTCTGGTTTTGGATTTGATGAGGACTTAAGTCACTTGGGGACTTGATGTTTCTTTATCTTCTTAACCTTAATGAGATCATCTTATGCATTTGATCTACTTTACCGTGAGCATGAGCTTGTCTCATACTCCCGCTAAAGTGGGGGCTAAATGTATCATCCTAAAAAGTTAGCACCCATTATTGGTGGCTTTAGGACGTATTAGACACCATTATAGTGATTTCAAGATTCGAATGTCTTTATGCTTGATTTCCCGCATCTTTCATTTTCTCTCCCCAAAACTTTTCACACTCCTTAAGACCCAAATCTACTTTGAAATTAAAAATGTCGGGACTAGGTTGAACTAAGTCAACCTTGTCCTAAACTAGGATGACCCAAGTTAGCCTTGTCCTCGGGCATTGAATTCAAGTGGTATCCGTTCCCAATGCAGAGGTTTTTCTTCCTGATCTTTATTTGTGACCGGCTCGACAATATTGAATCCATACATCAACACATACATCAACACTCCCTCTTAGCTAGGGAGGATAAATCAATCCAATGTCAACACATATGACACCTGATAGAATCAACCCTAAGATATAAGCAATATAATCATCATCCTCATGATGTAATCAATATATATTACATGATTCTATACATCGGTGATTCTATCCACAAGTTCTATCTATTATGATCTATTTTACCCATCACAAGATGTCTTATCACAATAGAAGGTCAAGTTGTTGTAAGATCGACACTTTCCAATAACTTTAACAAATACAAGTGATAAACATTACATTATAATCATTGCATACTATACTGTTGTGTATAGTATCAGATCATTACACAATCCTTAATATAGATGATATACGATTATTACCTAATCTGTAGAATGTAGCCACCAATGTTCATTTCTCGATACATGGCAAGAGAAGATGAAAGGAATATGTTTACACAGACTAGTATTTCGATGATATACAAGGATGATGGTAAGACATTTAGATTGATTATTCTTATAAGCATAAGTAATGCGTATGAGAAACATTTTCCCCTTCTTCTTGTGTACACCTTTTTTTTTGGAGTTTTAGATCCAGATTTTGGGAGTTATAAAACCAATGGCAGATCCTTCATAGATTTCATCAGATTCGGAGTCTCCAAGACAAGGTCAATTTTTCTGGACGAGGTCGACTTTGTTAGACATAGTCCTTTAGATCCAGAATTTTCACAGTCAGAAGTTACAGGTGTCAGAGTGCCAGATCCATAACCATTTCTGATTCTGATAGCTCTGCGACAGTCAAAACCATATTTGAAATTTACTCCCCTTCTCCTAGCTTCAAGGTGAGTTCATTCCTCCTCTTTTCATCTTGCACTTACTTTTATGCATGAGATCTGATATCACAGCTTGTTAGTTGTCATTTCATTTATCATAGTATCATTTTCCTTTACATATCATATACATTTTGACATTAAAGGAACCCATCCCCAAATCAAACTCCATCCTCAAATCTAGATCTTGCATTTGCACCCCTTCATCCTTTTGGGCTGTGCTAATCTAATTTGGGTTTGAGGGCGAGCCTTTGGGGGTGTTCCTAATGTATCATATCCCCTCCATCTAATTGATTTGGTGAGTGATCTTCCTCCATAGCATTGCTCACCATTTCATATGATGCAATGGTTATATTAGAATATTTCATATTTTGCCTTTCCCTTGCTATAGTTGATCATAATTGATTCAAGCATTGATATGTGTTGATCATATAACCAATCTTGCGCATAAATACAACTATTCAAATAACAAAAAATAAGCATGCATACATAAATCGTTGTAAGAAATTGTCTAGGGTTGTATCGATAAAAGCATCACCATGCACTTGTCAGTGTCCCATACCACCAATTAAAGTGACAATTATTCTACATTATAGTCATTTAATCACTCAAAATAATTGTGATTAACAAATTCATATCATTGTATAAAGGAATATAGGTGCTATGACACAGTTTGTGCTAAACTTTATTGTAATATTCGTTTAAACTCTTTGTTAGAGGTTTCAGGTCCTTGTAAAACCTATTTTTACGTAATCAAAACAAATGCATATCATTATTTAATACAACTTTGATAGGTACAAATCATTACTTGGACATGTATAAATCAAGACTTGGAAACATAAGTACCATGCTATTCCATTTCATATTTTTAAGGTTACATTGAACTAGTGAAATCAAATCACTTGGATATAACTACCATGCTATTCCATTTGATTAATTATTGTAAACCCTATAATTAACTAATCAATATATTTCTACTAATTCTAATCATATTCAAACCATCATGAGGTGTACCATTATAATAAAAAAAATGTTATTGTTAGTTGAAGCATTACAATCAAGGACAATTTAGTAGCATATCCATGTCTACATTTTGTAGGTTTACAACAACCTCCTTTGGCTACATCAACAAATGACATTCAATTCCATGATGACATTCAATTCCATGATCTCTTTTACACTCTCATTGTTAATGGTAGGGCTTGACTAAGACGCAAGGGGGGAAATAGTACACCTCCATACACTATCTTGTCAAACTTTGAGGTGCTTCTCAAAACCATTCCTTTTTCTTTCCTTTATATCGTGAGATTCAAACAATTATTTCATGTATCGAAAACCCAAAAATCTAGAGACGAAGACTCCATAAAAATTTAGATCCACAAATCTTTATAAGAGTGTGACTTCTATCTTGCACAATTTTAAATTACTAGATTTAGGCCTACAATTCTATATTTAAATTTATATCTAAATACAACACTCTTTCTAAATTTATTTATTTTAAATTACATAGCTTTATTCAATTTAGGCTCTAGTTCTTAATTAATTAAATCAAAAAGGCCGGATGCTCCACCCCTATGAGCATCACCTAGACACAATGAGTGACTCCACTAATCTCAAGAGAGATGGGTTCTTGTGAAAGCTACTCATAAAACACGAGTCAATAAATTTGACTCAAAAACTCCACAATTAAATCGTGATAACAATATCACAATTAAATTTATTTATGATCCAATTTGGGATAAAAAAACATTTATTATAAATTATAACTTAAAATCTGTTAAATATTTTATTATCCGCGCTTCCGGGCGGGAGGAAGACGTGGTCGTGGAAGGACAGGAGCAGAAGAGAAATGTTGATGTCTCCTGCTTTTTCATGTAAGGATTTTCCCTGCCTTCATAGTATAGGCTGCATTTTCTATTAACACTGTAACCATTTGTAGCACGCGTACTTTCTTTAATAATGCATATGGACGCATCACGAGTACACAAAGACCAGCAATTGACCATTCACAGTCTGCCAAGGTGGAGATTAACCAACCGCCAAGTTGTTTGCAATTCGGGGCATTCAGAGCTCCGAATATCAAACAACATTCGCACTTTTTACTTTGAACCGTCTGCAGATCAGAAGGCATTATGAATGTTCTTTTAGTTAGCAGGATAGACCATAATTTATCGAACCCCTGGTGCTTAGCTTCTGGCATTGCCATGTCGAACCTTTGGATGCTCTAAATAACAAAAGATATACTGGATTCGTCATTAATGTTTTTCTGGTTATAAAGAGATAATAATTTACGAGGCCACCGGTGCCTAGGAAGTGGCATGGCCGTGTCAATCCTTTCTGTTTTGTTGCTTCACCTTTTTTGGCATAGTTCTCCTAGCGGTTTTCACCGGTCTAGCATCCAAAACTATTGGAGTTGGAAGCTATCCTGCCAAATTTGGTGGCAGTTACGTCTTTAAATAAAGACTCAATCGATTTGAATTCAAACATCATTGAATATTCACTCCTTGAATAAGCAAGGACCTTTTTCCTTTTTGGACAAAGCAAAGAGGATGAATTTGGGCTATTGTTCTGGGATATGTTTGCCTTCATTTGCTTGGAAGACAAAGCCGGGTTTCCGTGGAGTCTCTTCCAAACTTGGGTCTTTGTTATTCTCCATAATGTCATCTCAAGCTATACCAATGTCTTCAAACTCAAATAGAGATCAAACGGCCTCCAAGCGTGCAAGCTTCAAAATGGAAAATCTATTCCGTTTTCGTGCATACTTTCGTCTTTATATCGTCATTGTATTCTTAGGATAGATTGAGGACCAAGGCAAGTTTACGTATATCGTGTTTTCCTCTATCATATGAATGACTGCTCTTGTTTAGTTGGAACTACTTTATTGTATGATTGCAATTATTTACCTCCCCCATTGAGCCATTCTTGGCCTTTCCGTTTGATGGTTGGCTTGTACGTCCCTTTTAGAACCACACCTATTGGTTTGCGAGATTTGTTTCCAGTAAACCCAATGCGAACCTTCCTTTTGGACTGATTCACGTCATTCTTTAGCAAACGTTTTTCTAACCACCCTTGGTTTGCCTTCTTCCACTCCATATGGATGGGAAAGGTTACTATTGATCATGATTACATATAAAGGTTTGATGAGAAACTTGATATTGACCTTGACTATAATTACCCCAAGTATGGTCATACCCCCTTTGTTGTTAACCTCAAACTTCCAAAAGGACTCTGTCTAGGAGAATCTGAAGTAACCATCCACATTAAACTGAGTCTACTGATGCCCTCTATGAAGTCCATGATGATCAAAGGAAAACCAGTCGAAAATGTCTTCATTACAAATACTTCCCACCATAGAGATGAGAACCACAAACATGTCAACTAACCCTTTTCATGAGACAATTGGAAACAGCCAATCTTTGAAAAAATTCTGAAAATCTACATGTAGATTTCTTCAAATCTTCTTACCCCATGTCTCTGAAAGCCATTTACTACACAGTCGAAGCGACAATACCAACTCACCTCGTTGTGGGACACATAGTTAATCTCCTCAAACCATCAAACCGAAGATAACCTTCCAAACTTTTCTATCTTCACAGGTTAGTGACAAATTGTACATCCCATGGACAATGTCCTCAAAACAATTTAAACCAACACTTTATAAAGCATCTCTAGCTCGTTTGGCCAATATACAAGCCCTCAAAATCTTGCAACCATCTCAAACCCAACACTCACTTATAATCGTAGAATTTTAGTTCCCAACCTTTGATACACCAACCATGTCCTAGACTCTAATTGGAACATTCCTGTACAGAAACTATTGCCCCTTCCCGTATATTGAAAAACGATATATCCATTAACCTCCTTCTATCAACCTATCTGATTAAAACTGACATGTTTTGCAATGAAATTTCTTGCACAAGAGATAAATATGTTGGAAATGTTGTCATTAATGCTAAAGTGTGTTTTATTTACAAAGTCAGATTATTGGAAATATGGTCATTGATGTCAAAGTTTGGGAGATTGTTTGTTATATTGGAGGCCAACTTATGGATTTTTATTTTATTGAAAGAGGTGTAATTGGAGGCTGACTCATGGAATTTTATTATTACGATATAGGGTCAACAGTGTTTTATGTAGTTAAGTTTGGTGTCCAAAGGGTTATAAAATAGTGAAGTGCGTTTGTAAGTATGATGCCTGAGAAAAACAATTATCATTTGAATACATAGCAGAGCAGATTTAGTGCAGGGCAGATTTAACGCAGAACAGATTTAATACAGAGCAGATTTAATGAAGTGTGAAAATGCAAAAACAAAATGTTCGTCATCCATTGAAGAAGCAATGCTCAGAAGGTGAAATTTTGCAAAAGAGGTTAGTGCCTCCTAAGTGAAGAGATTGACGTCTCTTGCTGAGTAGGTGCTCAGTTGTGGGGATTGGTGTCTCCAGTAGGTTGGTGCTTGCAAATATTTTAAGATCATTTTATTTTGTTGTGGTTGGATTTGTATAGTAGATCCAAGTAGTCCTCCATGGTTTGCCCTCGAAAAGGTTTCCACATAAATCTCGTGTTCTTAATTATGTGGATCTTGTGTGCTTTCTACTATTGTTGTTGTTAAATTTTAAATAAGTCAAAGTTTGTCCGCATGTTAAATTTTTTAGGGAAAGTTGTAGTCCTCCCATTTGTTGAACAATGAGCATTTTCAAGCCTCTAGCAGAGAAACTTTGCATATATAAGTTGTAAGTCTTGGTCTTGAGAGTCTAGGGTCTTGCCCATAGGTGTTGTTATTGGAAAATTATGGTTTCAATTGCATTGGTTTGCACGCCTTCGCTAGAAGTTGGCCAATTGTCGAACATAAGGTTGGGGACATGGTTTATCATGTCTTGTGAAGTCTTATGAAGGTTGAAACCCTTCGGTGGTAATCCCTAGGGTGTTCCAAGCATTCCTCCATGGTTGGTAGGTGTTGTGGAACCAGAGTCTTCCACTTGTGTGTCATTGCATTGTGACAAGGCGACTTGAGTTGTCGTTGGGTGCACAATTGCACTATTAATTGTTAGAACTATATCTCCATGTTTCAAAAAAACATGTTTCCATGTTTCTTGGCTAATGTTTTGTGGGTTCCATGGCGGTGCATTATATTGTATGATGGATAGGGTAACATGGGTAATGGCCAATGTGACATCTCCTCATAAACGCAGTCGGGGTATAACTAAAACTTATGAAGCTAGGTGGAAAAATTCTTGGTACTTATAAGTTTATAACCACTCAACATACGTCAAGTGTACCTGTGCATATACATAATAGCCAAAGCACATACAAATCTCCCTGAACTGGGTTCAACATCATAATCATGAAAAACAACACGAGCATACATGTGCATAATTAATGGAAAGATAACATCATATCCCTCATAATGTAATAATACTATAAATGTATCGAAAAGTGCATCCAATGCTGATGATAATACAAAAATGATGATACGGACAATCCTGAACAGAGTATACAAGTATCACTATACAGATTAGGTCTCAAAATATGAGCAACATAACTCAAACATGAACGAGAGGCATTACATTATTCACGATTGGAATTGGAAACATATCTTTGATAGGGAGATTCTTCATTTCCTTGTAGTTTGAACACATGGACCAATTATTCATTTCTCTGTAGTTTGAAAATATGCACCAAGTTTTGATTTCTTTGTAGTTTGAACACATGCACCAAGTATCATCCTTCTTACAACCCGTAACCATTGAAGAGGAATAAGAATTTTAACTTGGACAAATATTTTCTGCATCAAATATCTCTTGTACCATTTTCTCAATTTTCGTCTTTCGCAATGGGGATAACGATATGGCTTCTGGTTAATTAGTTTGCTCTCAGAGCTTGTTGAATTCCATGGTCCTCCCTCTTTTGGGTGGTTGACCCTCTGACAGCTCTCCAAATACCCACTTAGTTCTCATCAATGATGGTTTGAAGGTCTAGAGGTGTTTTTAAGGGTGACTTTTGAGGCTCTTGTGAAAACAATTGTGCCACAATATTTGTTGCCCCTTTTTTGAGAAACATATGCATTTGATGAGAGCTTACTATTTGTGAATCCTTTGCTCACAAACCCCTTAATGTACATTTTTATCCTCATAATAAAAGTGCATGGAAAGCTCTTTAGAATATATCTCAATGGTGCCCACATTCATGAGCCATTGGAATCCCAACACTATAACTACTTTTCTCATAAGAATGGCAAACAAAGTACTAGTCAATTTGTAATTCCTCGTGGTAAATTTGATATTGTGGCTTTTCGTTGAATAACTTACACAATCATACATTGAAATTTAGGTGTTAGAAAAATAAAGCAGTTCAAATGCATGGCTAATTTCTTGTTGATAAAATTGTGAGTATTGCTTGAATCAATTGACATTCATCCTTTCCTTTTTTAGAAATCCCACTACTTTGAGGGTTTGTGGAGTACCAATACTGCATAGTGCATGGTAGGACATTGTTGGTTTGAGCTCCTCTAGTATTCCTTTGGTTTCACTTTTATATCTATATCTTTATCTTCATCTTCTATTGCTCCATCAATATAGAAAACGTTTTTCTCGGCACAGTTGTGTACCTTGCTGTATATATTGTCATAGTCAAAACATAGCCCTTTTGCCATACGCATTACTTATGCTTATAAGAATAATCAATCTAAATGTCTTACCATCATCCTTGTATATCATCGAAATACTAGTTTGTGTAAACATATTCCTTTCATCTTCTCTTGCCATGTATCGAGAAATGAACATTGGTGGCTGCATTCTACAGATTAGGTAATAATCGTATATCATCTATATTAAGGATTGTGTAATGATCCGATACTATACACAACAGTATAGTATGCAGTGATTATAATGTAATGTTTATCACTTGTATTTGTTAAAGTTATTGGAAAGTGTCGATCTTACAACTTGACCTTCTATTGTGATAAGACATCTTGTGATGGGTAAAATAGATCATAATAGATAGAATCACCGATGTATAGAATCATGTAATATATATTGATTACATCATGAGGATGATGATTCTATTGCTTACATCTCAGGGTTGATGCTATCAGGTGTCATATGTGTTGACATTGGATTGATTTATCCTCCCTAGCTAAGAGGGAGTGTTGATGTATGTAGCATCGGTCAGATAAGTAAAACTGACTATATGATTATTATGAGAAATGATTTATTACATATATATATTAAAATATATAATAATTTATATTATTTTATATATATATATATATATATATATATATAAAGTTAATCTATATCTATTCTTATGATAACTATATAGTCAATAAATTAGATTAATGAATAGACATGTCCCTTCATGGTACATGTCTCTTCTTGTCTTTGCCATGTATATATACGAGAGATCGATGCATTTGGAAAACACATACTTTTGAAAGCAGTGAGATTACATTTGCAACCGATCTCTGGAATTTAACATTTTTGAACCGCCTTGCAAGCATTTGATACAAAACTTATGTTTAAAAACCCAGAAAACAATAATATAGAGAAGGTTGTGTTTTTAATAACGCTTTACAGGTTTTAAAACAGCCAATATATGTTGTAGTCGGACTTTAGAAGCCCGACTATATCATATTAGTGTTGCAACTTTGATTTAAAAAACCCACTTCTTTTCTCCTCACTCAAAGTCGGGTTTCGTTTACACTCATGCAAGCATTTTAACTCTAAAGAAGTCACATAATCGGGCTTTAAAAGCCCAATTACAAGTATAATATTTTCATAGACTTCCCTTCAAAAATGAGTTTTGTAAAAATACAAATTGGACTTTTATTTTCCATTTACAAGTAGAAACAACTTGCAATGACTCATAAAAAGTCCACTCAAATGACTTAAGAAGCCATTGTAGGACTTTTGATTTCATATCGCAAGTTTTTAAACGAAGAAAGATGACTTGTAGTTGGGCTTTAAAACCCCACTTGCAGGTAACTTAATTCTTCATTTTCTCTTAGAATATAGCTCAAAATTAAGCCTGGGATAGCTCGAAACGACTGGGATTCAAAAACTAAGAGACCTAAAACAAAACGAAAACCAAAAACAAACAATCCAATCAAGAAAAATCAAACAAAGGCTAGAGATTCCCAAAAATTGAACTTGCGGTCAGGAAAGAGAAGCCCAATTTTGCAAGAGAAAACAAAGAAAAACTTGACGGAAATCCCCAAAAATGGCATTTGTAGAATGAGAAACTTAGGCCCATTCAAGGTATAACCAATTGCCTTCAAAAAACGCCCTTAGAATGCCTACCTTAGAGAGTTTGGGCTACGAATTTACGAAATTTTTTGTGTAGTGTTGCCTCCATTTTGCGAATATAAAATGAAGGACAACACCCATCTCCTTCTGCGATGAACAAGTCCTATGTTTTCATCACCATCTTTAAGCACAACCCAAGGGTGGCGCCGTACTCCTCCAAGTCGATCTCTACCTGCAGACCATCCTCGCAAGCCTCTCCCTTGGTTGCTTGCTCCCTCTTGCGTTGTTCTTCACCCTCTTCGTCAATGTCATAGGCCACAAAGCCTTCTCTTCTCCCTTCGTAAGGCGTCTTCCATCTCCAGTATCCATTTATCCTTACCCACAATGTTGGTGGCCCGAACAAGGCATTTGTGAGGTGCTTATGCACTCGGGGTACTGCAATTCCTTCCACGTGCTTGCTCACAAGCCGCTCCTCTGGAGCCATCATAGGTTTGGCCAAGTCCAGGTCTGGCGTGTATGGTTCTTCCGTGATTACTGGGTCTTCCTCGATCTCCTTGTCCCGACGAATTTCCCAATCTCCTTTGGTTGCGTAGCCCAGCATGTTGATTGCTACAGTGTGCGTTTTTCTCTCCTGATAAACTTTCTGCTTGGAACTGTTTACTGGTTCTTTGATTGGCGTGTGGTTTAGGGTGGTAAGTTTTACGACTCCATTATTTCCCACCTCTCTTTTTATAAGGCCCAAGTCAATGAATTTGAACTTTCCGCTTAATTTTGTTACGAGCGTTGTATTTCAAAACTAACTGTCCTGGGTTGAAATTCATCCATCGGAGATGTTTGTTGTGCCAGAATTTTCTCCACCATTGGGCCACCTCCGTTGCCCATTGTGCTGCCTATCGTTGTTCATCTAGCTTCACCAAGTTAAACAGTCGTTCCCTTGGGCTTTCGGTATCTCCCAGCCGGTTTTCTACTGCCACTCTCAAGGTTGGTACAGTGTATTCCGCTGGCACCACGACCTCTTGTCCATACATGAGTTGGAATGACGTGTGCTCTGTTGTTACTTTGTAAGTGGTTCGGTACGCCCAGAGTACTGTAGATAGTCTTTCTTTCCAATCCCCTTGTTCCACTTCGTAGGCCTTGTACAAGATCGACACCAACACTTTATTTGTAGATTCCGCTTTTCTGTTGGCTCGAGGGTAGTATGGGCTCGAAAAATTATGGAATATTTAGAACTCTGCTGTCATAGTCTAGATTACCTGGTTTACGAAGTGTACCCATTGGTCACTTGTGATGGATATGGGTATGCCAAATCGTGTTACAATTTGCTCGTAAAGGAATCAAGTTGTGCTAAGTGCAGTGTTATCCGGGAGAGCCTTGGCTTCCACCTACTTAGTCAAGTACTTTGTAGCCACCACTATATACCTGCATCGTCATGCGACGCTCACCTTTAGTGGTCTGACAAAGTCGAGACCCCATCTTTCGAACAACTCCTACGGTTGTGAGGGAAACAACAACATGTAGTCTCTCTTCAAGGGCTTGCCCGCCCTCTGGCAGGTGTCACATCCAAGCACCCATTCTCGGGCATCAGTGTGCAGGGTTGGCCATCATAGCCCTGCCAGCAACACCTTCTATGCGGTGGCATCGGCCCCATGTGCCCCCTTGCGAGCCCTTCGTGTGACTCCTTCAATACGCTTGGAATTTCTTCCTCCATGATGCACTTGCGTAGCACTTGGTCAGGTCCCATCTTGTACAACAACTTGCTGATGAGTTGGAATGTTTTACTTTTCATAGCCAAATTTCCCGTACACTTGGTGGCATCTCTCGCGGGAATGTGGAAGTGGACAAATATTGACCGACATTCTCGTACCAAGAAGGTAGGATTGCTATCTGGAACAAATGAGCATCTTGAAAGTCCTCATTCCCTCCTTCCACAGGCTCTCCCGATTTTATTCTTGATAGTTGGTCTGCAATAACATGGCTTTTATCGGGCCATACTATAATTGGGAATGTGAATTCCTGAAGTAAGAGTAGCCATCGACTTCCCCGTCCTTGTATGACTGGCTTGTTTACCAAGTACAACAATGCTTAGTGATCCACGTGGAATGTGAAAGGTGTGGCGAGGAGGTAGTGTCAAAATTTCTGTACAACATACACCATACCCAATGCCTCCCTTTCTGTTGTACTGTAATTTCTTTCGGCCCTTGACAACACTCGGCTTGCAAAAAATATTGGATGGTCCAATGCTTCTGTGCCGACTTGTGCCAGCTTGCACCGATGGCATAATTCGAGGCGTCCACATGTACGTGGAATTCCTTGTCCCAGTCTGGATATGCCAGAATGGGTGCACTTACCAGTCTGGACTTGAGTTCTTTGAATGCTTCCTCTTGTTCGGTTCCCCAGACGAATGGTTCACCCTTCTTGGTCAGCTTGTCCAATGGAAATGAGCTCTCTGCAAATCCTTTGATGAACCGCCGGTAAGAGCCAACATGTCCTAAGAAGGATTTCACTCGCGTCACATCCTCCGGGCTTTCCATCTGAATGATAACCCTTATTTTGTCAGGGTCTGTCTTCAATCCTTCCTTGCAGACTATATGGCCAAGAAGCTTACCTTGTGGTACCATGAATCGACACTTTTTTGGGTTGAGTGCCAGGCGTGCTTGCCGACATCGTTCCATGCACTCTCGCAGTGCTGTGAGGTGGGTTTCTTTCCCACTATATATGGACCAATCATCGAGGAAAGCCTTAAAATTGCCCACCAACATCTTATCGAAAATATGGAGTATGATTCTTTGAAAAGTGGCAGGGGCACTGCAAAGCCCGAAGGGCATCCTATTGTATGCATACACCCCGTTTTCCACGACAAATGTGCTCTTCAATTTATCCTCCTCGGCGATACTAATCTAGTTGTAGCCTGAGAACCCGTCCATGAACGAGTACATCTCATGCCCTGCCACCTCTTCCAGTATGATGTCAGTGAACGGAATGGGGAAGGGATCCTTGATCGTGACGACATTAAGACATCTGAAATCTACACAAATTTGGATCTGGTTGGCTTCTTTCTTTAGGGAGATGACAATGGGTGACACCCATTCACTTGTTTGTACCTTGAAAATAATTCCGGCGTCCAACGTCTTCTCAATTTCTTCCCGTACTTTTGCCGCATAGCTTTTGTCCATGCGGTATGATCTCTTTCGTATGGGGCGTGCACCCGGTACTAAGGGAATTGGGTGTATGTATAGCTTTGGCGGTATGCCCTTCAGGTCCTTGTATGTCCAAGCAAACACGTCCTTGTATTCCATGAATATCTTGAATGTTGCTGTTTTCAGTACGAGGTCCTAGTCGTCCTCGACGAGGATTACCTTCAAGTCATCCTCTTTCAAGTTCACCTTCTCTATGCTCGATTCCTCGTATTTTACTGCCTTATCCCTTTCAAATTGGTGGGCCGGGGTATTATCCACCCTTGCCACGCCTTCCTTGTATTCACTGTACTCTGGAGGGTAGGCGTCCTCTTCCGCTTCAACCTCCAGATTCTCCAGCATGTTACAGCCTGGATGGAAAACTTTATAATCCTCCACCTGCCAGTGGAACAATCCATTGAGGGAACTGGTTTCGTCCTCCGAACAGTTCCCCAGTCTCAATACCCCTTCGTCGTCAGGTTCCACCCCTCCTTCCATGTCGAATTCTCCTCCTTCAGACTCAGAGTCTGATGCCAACTCTTAGCTTACGACCCGGTTCTGCAAATCAATGACATACTTTTTGCCGTCACTCTCAATAGAGAGCGTTCTTTTTCCAATTGTGGTTGGCTTTTGTTGTGATGAGCCAACCCCTGCCAAGGAGAGCATCGTACCCCTTCTTTTCCAGTGAGATGACCACAAAGTCAAGGAAGAACTGTTGGGTCCCAATGACTACCTTCTTGGCCATAAGCATTCCAGTTGGTTTAATACCATGTTGGTCAACATCTACCAAATGGAAGGTTGGTGGCCAAAGGGTTGGCTTACCTAGGGCCTTCCATGTTTCCTTCGGCAATACATTTACGCTAGATCCACTGTCCACAATGGTGTTGGTGGATTTACGCCCCATGATTTCCATCTTGACCATTGCCTGGGTCCTTTCGATGCCGACTGCCAACAACATTGAATCCGTGGTGGCATTGGTGGAGTTGTCCTTTTGTGCCTCAACCATCCAACCCTTGTCAATGGTCTTGCTGTTATCTTGACCGCCATTGTTGCTATCACCCACATTGGTGATTGCCACCTTTAGTTGTGGTAATGTGTCGAGTAGGTCTGCCACCTGTACTAGTACGGTAGCTTGCAACATCTGTTGTATGATGTTTGCTTTGGATGCTGACTGTAGGGGATTACTGGCAGTGCCATGTGACAGTTTTTCGTTCCTCCTCCATTGCTCGTTCAATATTGCTTCTCGCTTCCTTCAACCTTTCTTTCTCCGTACGGGGATCAGGGTACATGGCTTTTTTCACCTGCAACCTTGAGATTGCCAGGACTTCCTCTTTAGGGCGTGTGATGTCTATCCTGTTTACCCCCTTTTGTTTAGGATAGTTAGCGTCCTCATGGTTGCCTGGATCACACCTCTTGCACAACATGCTTACACCAGCTTGCCCGCTCTGACAGTCCCACGCGAAGTGGCCCCACGCATTGCATCTCCGACATTGTATCATGGGCTGGATGCGACTTCTTGGTGTGTTATTATTGCTGTTATTGTTGCTTCCTCGTTAGTTGTTACGGTACCCATCTGATGAGGCATTAGAGTTTGTAGGTCTCGGTGGTGTGGTAGGCGGAGTTGCCAGTTCTCCTTGGGTAAAGAGCATTGGAGTGCTCCTTGCCTTTAGGTTGTATGAGCACTCCTTAATGGAGTGTCCCAAAACTTGGCAGATGTCACAAAATGCCTTCTTCGGGTAGTTGGCCTTCGTATGCCCTTCCACTTTACAGTCCGTAAACCAATGTTCTCTTCCATCCTTCGTAACTTCTCGTCTCTCATCTCCGTCATTCGCATCATATCCTTCCGTAGAGCCTGTATGGTCTTGGATTCTCCTTCACTTTCGCCGTCTGTGTTGTCATTATCACTCATTTGTTTCTTTCCTCGGGATGTCTTATTTTTACTTTCGATGTCCATGGTACTGTTATAGACATCTAAGTAAGAAGACGGCGGTACCACTTTCATCTTTTTTCGTAACGATGGATTCCATCCCTCAATGAACCACCTTTTCTTCAGGCCATCTGTTGGCTGGTTCTCCAATTTACCAATAAGTTCCTTCAACCTACGATGGTAGGCCCGTACCGTCTCATTCTTCCCTTGTCTTGTATTGTAGATTTCTGCTACTACTTCATCGTCATCACAAATCAATTTGAACTCTTCTTGAAACGCCCTTCTCAGGTCATCCTAAGATGTTTTGTATAGCCTTGGCAGGTCTGTGTACCAGTCAATAGCAACTCCCCGTAGGATGGCAGGAGAGACTTTCAACCAATAGTCATGGTTGTCTTGGCCATTAGCCTCCCATATAACTACACATGTTTTACAATGGCAGGCAGGGTCCTCTGATCTATCCCCACTAAATTTAGGGAGTTTCTGCTTCTTCGGTCGGTTTGGTCGGTACCGTGTGCATTATTGGACTCAGGTGGGTCAGTTCTTTCTCCGCATCCCTGTGCTTCACTTGCACCTTCGGCCACGCGCGAGCTCTCAACCCTTCAACTTGCGTCATTCACACTTTGGTTACCTCCCTCGTACCAATGCTCTCTCCTCGAAGTTTTTGGTTCTGGTCCCCCTATTCTAGGCTCCTTCCATATGACTAGATTTCCAATGCCCCAAAGGGTATTTTCAAATAATTCTGCTACCTCCCCTTCAAGGATTGTTTCCTTGTCACCTTTAGAGTGCACTGACGGTTCAGTTGGTACGGAGTCACATTCTGAGCTCTCCTCGTCTGTCACCTCCCATACTGAAGGAATGTTCGCTTGGTCGGCAAGGTCCTCCTATACTTCATCCGAGAGTGGTAGGTTCCTTGTGATCTGTTCCCACTCTTGACTTGTAGGTTGTATTATATCCTCACTGCCAATCGGCCTTGGTTGTCCGCCACTCCGGGTTCGGCTTACACTCCAACTCTTGCTTCGTGGGGGGTTTGAAGATTCTTCGAGGATTCTCTGCAACTGTCGCCGTCTCACTTTGCTCTTGTATGCGAAGAGACCTCCTTATCGAGATTTCTTCTCCCCTCTCTGTTTCTGTCTCCCTTCCAGTACGTCGCCTCCTGTCCTTGTTTGGCAGAAGGGGCATCAATTATTCAAGTTGTAGGAAGTATGATGCCTACTTGTGTCGCGCTCCTCCTCGTCCCTCCGATTCCTCTCTTCATATCGTTGTAGTATGTGTTGCCGACGCCGTTCTCGTTGCCTTTCCGCACATTGTTCTTCTATTTCAACCAAGTGTCATGCTAGCAACCTTTGGATACTACCGAGAAGATCATACACCGCTGGTGGCGTAGAGAGTTCATCACGTAGTGTGCCTTTAGGGACCGCTCTCTCGCAAGCTTCCCTCTGCACGTATTGGTCGACCAACACTTCCCATGCACGTACCAGGTCTTGGGTCAATTGATCTTGCCTTGTGACTTCCTCTTTTTCTATGTCGCTGTCAATTATAAGCACTTGATGTTTGAACAGTCTGCCCATTACTCTGCCATCAGCCTTTTGTCTGTCTGATCTTCAGGCTCGAACAGGCAACGACGCCAAAATATTTACTCCCTACGAGGGGTGTATTGTTTCATACAAAGTAAACAAAACTATTTAATAGGATATGCATGAACATGTAACTCAGGATCAACACAACATGAATAACTCAAAAATGCCACAATGCAGGTAACTTTGGCAGAAAGATAAATCTTTTCATAGCATAGCACGTCTATACAATCAACAACCGCATAACTTGTTCTGACTCCAATACAAATAGTGCTCGACGGTTGGCTAAGTCTGCCAACCGTTAGCAAGTGACACCCCTTCGGAACAAATGTGTTATTTTACCATTAAGTTAAACTAACAAAAGTATTATTTTATTACTAGTGGCATATTTGCCGTCTACACAAGTTCAAGATCTTGTTGAGTATCTCCTCTTGAATCTCTTGTAGTGGTCTCTTTTCTTCAACTTTGAGGACTGAAATCACATTTCTAAAGTGTGTGAAAATCTGACTGAGTATAAATAACATTGCTATATTTTGAAGGCAAACTATTTAACAAGATAGCTTTAGCATCTTTTGTATTATCCACAACACCAATTTCTGCTAGCTGTTTAATGAGGGATCTCTGATATCTTATGTGGTTAGACATAGTAATTTCATTAGCTTTTATCTATGTGATGTTTGTAGGTTTATTGCTGCTCTGGATTGTTGTATTTTCTTATTTTATTGGCTATGATGATTGATCATCAGTGTTAATTATCAGACTTTCTGTTCGTGATTAATTGTGAGGTGTATATGAGGGCTGCATTGTAAGAACCCTGCTGGTTCTAACACGCTGCTAGCACTGTTCTCTGTATGTTTTGTTTGAAAGTTTGTGTTTTTTGCAAATGTTTTTGGTTTTTGAGATATATGTTTTTGGTTTTTGAGTTTTTGAAATCAGATATCTACAATGCATGAAATTTAAAATGCAATTCCAGAATCCTGAACACAGCTTTATTCACAACCTTCAATGGAAATCTATTTACAATAGCAAACTATTAGCAAACTAGATTTTAAATGTAACTTTAAAAATCTCGAGAATTTATGAAGCTGTTCGAACTATGTTCTGGATAGCTGCGATATTGGCCAAGAGTTTCTTTGGCGCTAGAGAAGGTGTGAAAAGAAATGGCGCTGAGTTACAACACACCCGATACCCCTGTGATTCCAAACCAAAATGAGCCGTGGGCTCTTATGTAGTTGACGGCAGCCTCTACAGTCTCCACGCTGATATATATATATATATATATATATATGCTGCGTTATGTAATTCCCCAAACCTTGCTATCAATTTGATGATGAAATTATGATTCACGATTTCCACATTTGGGCACCAACAATCTCCAACATTGCATCTGATTAAAGCCAAAATAAGAAGCACGAATTACTGGGTATCGCACCAGTTCTAAGTGCCAAAAAAACACAACAGAATTCACAATTCTATGTGCACAAATCTCTGAAAACCCCAATCTCAGGTTCCACAGCAAATAACAATGTCAAGAAGTCCAGGATGCCCTTCGAACTCCAAATGAAGGCTTTTTATAAATCCCCAAATCCAATCGAGTGGAGGCTTCAGCTTCACAATACACATAATTTATGGCATGAGAGCTCATAACCAAGTTCCAAACATTTGAATCAATTAAACCTACAAATTTCCCCATCGAACCTGAAGTTTCAACCAAACACTTCGCATAACTTGAGTAAACTTTTGCATTGCAAACATTCAAATTTTAAATATTAGAAATAATATAAACAACGATATCCCTTCACTTTGAATTGGTGCCATATCATAAACTCATTAATGAACATTTAAGGACTTAGTCATATAATATAGTTTTAAACCATATTATTAATTAAGTTAGACTTAATTAATAAACGTTAGACCATTAAACATTTCAACCACCCAACCAAGTCAACTCCAAATTTCTCAGACAGAGCCAATGCCAGAACATCCTACCACAAATAGTATCTGACCAAAAATGGACTTACTATAAATAGTAAGTACCCCAATATCAAGCAAATGATGAAGACAAAAGCAGGACCCCCCCAAAAAACAATAACACTGTAAAAGTGTAATGTCGCCAACGGTCAACTGACCAATCAGAGACCCTCAAATCAACTCATCAGCCCACGAGGGTCGCAATGATGGACTGACATCATCAAAATCCGACACCTGCTAGAAAGGGAACATTATATTCATATTTATATCAGTTGTTAGTTCATCAGATTTGCTATCATATTTATCTTATTTTCGTCACGTAACGGTTTCCAAGTTTGTAACAGCCATCAATATTCAAATCTAGTGTCATAACTGAATATTTTTTGCATTTGAGGGTTTCCAAATTCATATGAGCATTGTGGATTATTGGATCTGCTGTTTCATCTATGATATTTTGATAAATGGGGGTTTCTAAATTTATTGTGGCTATTTGTACTGCTAGTCAGCATCATATTCATGGCATCTACATTTTGTATTCCATATTTATTTCAGTTTGTATAATCAGAAAATTTAATAAAAACTGCATATTTCTTGAGTTTTCTGATGGGAAATTACACTCACAAATTCAAGGCATATAGCATTCACCAACTTCCTTTTGTTGACCATTCCTTTTTGGCTTTCACCCTGTTTGCTTCTTCTGACTTGGGTTGGACACTCAATACATGACAATTAACGTTTATACTTTGTACGTAGCTGCCTGTGTCATCTTCCTCTCTCAACTTATATTTAACTATTCTATCTTCTATATTGCCATGAAAAGATGACAATATTTTGGGTTTTTGGGAGGCTTCCCTTGACTCCATAGAGTTCACTTTTGAAAGTCTACTCGTCCCTGTGGTATTAATGCTATGAATTGTTGGTATAATCAAGAATGTAAAACATGGTTTTGTCTTTTTCTACTACCCTCTTCCATTTCACCCACGGGTATACATCTCTTACATTAGGCAATTTTCAAGCTCCATGATTCCTCCCACAAAACTCCCACATTCCTATGGGTTAATATGAGGAAAGCCTGCTTACTACAATTTACCTGCAAAATTTGTTCCCTTTGCTACTTCTCTTCTTGATATATTTGATCAGCTATATCTTCAAATCCTCTCTCTAACTACTTCTTGTCTTCTAATGAAAAGTTGTGCGCTAGTGAAGCCACCAATCGTGAGGGGATTCAGATTGAGTTTCCTGGCTATGAATTTTACTGAATTGTTCCTCCTACGGCAATCCTTTTTAATGGAATCGTTTGGGATTTTCTTAATGTAACACATTAGTCAGCCCATTATTAAGTCATATGACAATGTTGAGATGAATAATTATTGAACTATTATTGGGCTCATGTTTTCCAAATTGCTATTCACTTTTTTTGACATGCAAATCTGGAAGCAATTGGAGCATGGTAAGTTTTGAGCAAGGGAACATGAACTCTATATTATTGGACACATGTTCACTCATCACGATATCATATTTGAGGCTCATTAGTAGCCTTGTGAAATCTTTTGTCACTTTATCCTTTGGAAAGGCCTCCCATGTCATACTTAAGCACTTGTTTTTCTAAAACCTATGCAATATTGATAGCTTACATCTCTATACTACCACTCTTGGGAATACCACATTTTCATGAACAATTTTCATTGCTCGTTACTATGATAACAATGTCATTACTTGCAAAATACAAGTTTTTAGGTCTTTATCAGTGTTACCCTGAGTTGCCAAGTTTGGGGACGGCAAGGGGACGACTATATAAAAATATAGGGAAATTTGTAGATATACATTACATTCATATGAAAATATGGATGAAGCATACCATTTAATGTAATGTCCCCAAATTTTAGTGCTTATTTCAATATTATTTAGCTCAGTGTCCTATTTATTTGTGGTGAGCCTTTTGGAGATCATTCATGACACTTTGATTCACACTTACTATTTTTAGTAAGTCACTTGGATGTTTTGCTCATGCTTACTATTTATAGTAAGTCATCAGGGTGATCAGTTGGCATCATATCTATATTTGGAAAGTGGATGGATTATTCCCATGAGTTGATATTGGCAATTATCATGGGTTTAATGATTTAATTTAAATTATCAAAGTTAAATCATGTTTAACTTTAATAATATTTATTATATTAAATGACTTTATGACGACTTAAAGGGGGCTAAAAAGTATTTAAGTTGTTTTCATAAAATGACTTTATAAAATGACAATATAAAGTCATTTTAATTAATAAAGCTCTCCAACAGGTTCAAGAAGTTACTTCATAAGGAGGAATTAAAAGTTAAGGATGATTTATCCCACATTAAGCATGAAGGTTCACTTGGAGTTTGACGAGTCTTTATAAGCGAACTTTGTCTTCCTTCAAGAGCATGTTATGAGATTATAATATTGAAGTGATTTCTCCATTTTTGCTGATTATCCATCCAGTGACTGGTTTCCAAGGATGAAACCCCTTGGGAAAAATTGAAGGTTGGACGCAAACCCAAACCTTCTACATTGATTGGATACACATCAGAGTATACCATTGGGTTTATTGCATGAGATTTGAATTTTGAAATAGCAGAGGAAGAGGCCATTCACAGAACTGGAGTATTATATCTTGTTGGGTGTAAGTTTAGTCTGGACGGCTACTTTGCTGACTGGTTTATTTATATACAACAGTCGACCCATTCCAATATGGAATCGTTGGAGTATTAGCTGGGAAGAAACCATGGACGTGATTGAATATATGGCAGGACATCGATGAAAGATATCAGTCTATAATGAACTCACATTTGGGATATTAAACTTTATCTGGCACTGCCTGGACGTCACCAAAAGGGGAAAAATCTGCAGTTGATTCACTGCAGTTTGGTAATCAGATTGCACATTCAGATTTGGAGGGCTGTATAAATAGGTGCAGTCACTCTTTTCTGCACTTTCCATCTTCCTGTAGCAGTTGTTTGTACCAGCATACCACTCTAGGTGGGACGTCTTTGTTCAAGCTAATCGTATATGCGTAAGATTTGCTGCTAATAGATTATCTTTGTTCCACACGATTTGTATGCATGATTATGTCAAAGACTATTGAAAGAGAACTGCCATATGTTTCACAAAATGATTCATTTAAGATCTGATGACTAAAGTTAGTTTTCATGCCAAATGTTCGCTTAAATGCTAGTGTATGAAGTAAGGTCTTTGGTGGAAGTTTAATGTCATTTGTTGAAAGTGTTTAATATCACTATTTGCTGTTCAAATAACTCAATCAGTTTTCTGTTCATATGCAAATGTTTGACAAAATGACTATGCAAGGATTTTGAATTTTATGAAGTTTTTCAGCCCAAGTACTCAGATGTCTTAAGTCAGACCTTGCACACCAACAGTTTAATGAAATGCCTAGGAGACAAAACTGAAATTTTAAGGGCAGAATTGATAGGGGATATTACATTTAAACATCATAGAACCTTAACATACAACATTTTATTGTTTCAATACTAAATACTAAATAGTCAACCGGTTCAATACTCAATATGCATTCATCATTCGGAATTCATTGTCAATATGCATGTGATAACAAAAAAATAAGTTTAACATTCAAAATGCTGTAATATCCCTTGCTAAAACTCACCGTATGTAGCAGATTTGAACCTCAAGGAATATTGTCAAACAGTTGTCAAGCTTAATTAAGAACATTACTTCATCATGCTGTTATAAGAAACATACTGACGACATATATAAAGTCTGAATTTGTTGAACAAAGACATGCATTAAACCAAACAGTTGGCATGCAAACCTTTGTTTAATCAAAGTATTCATAATACATACAAATGCCAATTCTGATATAGTGAAATGTTATTACAGAATTAAGGAGAACCTGGCAATGAAATGCAGCCCATATGTGATGCCAAAACTCTCCAATATTCTGATTGCAACTACCTTTACCAGCCAAAAGTCCAATATGATATGAAATGGTGGCGTAGATGTTGAGCGTTGGAACAAGAAACTTCACACCAATGCTGGAAACCCCCACATGTCCTGGATATTTCTGCACGGTAGCCTTTGGAAGCTCAAAGATATATAATAGGGACTGCGATGCACCACTCTTACACTTGTAGCAATTGTAATTCACAATTGATCTTCAATCTGATCTACAAATGTATCAAAAACTCTGAATTTAAGCTCATTAATGGCTTCTGTCTTCATCCATCTCCCAATTGCACAATATCATTGGGTCTTTCACCAACTCAAAGTGCCAGAAACTCGAAAGATTCACAGTCCTCCGAGCAATTGCAAAAACCCTTGGCAAATACTAGAGACTTCTCACAAAGAACAAGCAAAAACATCCATTCACAATATGGTTCAATTTCACCTTCTTTTGACTTATATATTAACTTCATTAAATCGAACCATGAGACTTCTTCAAGCCATGTTAATGTTATCATTTCACTTGCTTTTAAATACAAGGTTGACTTAATAATAATTAATTATACCTTGTTCTTGGGCATCAACACACAATATAATTAATGTCCTTTATTAATGACTTTGACCCCCACTTATGTTAATAACCTTATAATAAGCTCTTTTATGAATTATTAATAAAGTAAAACTTTATTAATAATTAAAAGACCATAACTTTAAACTATTAAACTCAATTCCAAAAGTCAACCTTGATGCTGTATGTCAAAACGCTCAAGCCATATGACCTTTTATAATAAAGTAACAATTAAATGTCACAACTCCATAAATAACCATTATCTAATGATTTTGACTTCATCACCAGCTAGCCTACTGCGACCACTGTCAATTTGGATGCCTTACTAAAAATAGTAAAGGCCCCTCTCTAACACCCACTGACTTACTATAAACAGTAAATCCCTCAAAATGGAACCAAAAACCTTTGAATATCAATGCCTCAAAATACGTCAAGGGTTTGGAGATGGAAAATAATGCAAACTGCAAACTGAGATACTAGATATCTCCAAAACAGAGCCCTCTAAACATCATTATGAGCCTACGAGGATCAAATGATAGGCTAATCCTTCGAATTCTGATGCTCACGAAAAAGGGGACATTACAGTCCGTCCTCCCTATGATTGCTTGTCCCCAAGCAATCATGACTGCAAAGAAACTCCATTGTACTGGAAATCCAAAGGAAGGCTGAGAAATGTCCCACACTGAAACACAACTGCAACACCAACTTAACAACAATTGCACAGAAATGAACAACAACCCATCTGTCCAATCTCTGTGCACTGAACTTGTGTATCTGAAACAAATCATGTACACGAGGACCAAAAGTGAGACTGCAAGTAATCCACACCATGTTCACACTGCAAGTATTCATAATATATACAGATGCCAATTCTGATGTAGTGAAATGTTATTACAGAATTAAGGAGAACCTGGCAATGAAATGCAGCCCATATGTGATGCCAAAACTCTCCAATATTCTGATTGCAACTACCTTTACCAGCCAAAAGTCCAATATGATATGAAATGATGGCGTAGGTGTTGAGCGTTGGAACAATAAACCTCACACCAATGCTGGAAACCCCCACATGGCCTGGATATTTCTGCACGGTAGCCTTTGGAAGCTCAAAGATATATAATAGGGACTGCGATGCACCACTCTTACACCTGTAGCAATTGTAATTCACAATTGATCTTCAATCTGATCTACAAATGTATCAAAAACTCTGAATTTAAGCTCATTAATGGCTTCTGTCCTAATCCATCTCCCAATTGCACAATATCATTGGATCTTTTACCAACTCAAAGTGCCAGAAACTCGAAAGATTCACAATCCTCCGAGCAATTGCAGAAACCCTTGACAAATACCAGAGACTTCTCACAAAGAACAAGCAAAATCATCCATTTACAATATGGTTCGATTTCACCTTCTTTTGACTTATATATTAACTTCATTAAATCGAACCATGGGACTTCTCCTTCAAGCCATGTTAATGATATCATTTCACTTGCTTTTAAATACAAGGTTGACTTAATAATAATAATTAATTATACCTTGTTCTTGGGCATCAACACACATAATATAAATAATGTCCTTTATTAATGACTTTGGCCCCCACTTACCTTAATAACCTTATAATAAGCTCTTTTATGAATTATTAATAAAGTAAAACTTTATTAATAATTAAATGACCATATCTTTAAACTATTAAACTCAATTCCAAAAGTCAACCTTGATGCTGGATGTCAAACGCTCAAGCCATATGACCTTTTATAATAAAGTCGCATGAAGTCAAAATCACATTCCCTTAAAATAATGAATTATTATTAAAGTAACAATTAAATGTCATAACTCCATAAATAACCATTATCTAATGATTTTGACTTCATCACCGGCTAGCCTATTGGATGCCTTACTAAAATTAGTAAAGGCCCATCTCTAACATCCCCTGACTTACTATAAATAGTAAGTCCCTCAAAATGGAACCAAAAACCTTTGAATATCAATGCCTCAGAATACGCCAAGGGTTTGGAGATGGAAAATAATGCCAACAACAAACTGAGATACCAGATATCTCCAAAATAGAGCCCTCTAAACATCATTATTAGCCTACGAGGATCAAATGATAGGCTAATCCTTCGAATTGTGATGCTCACGAAAAAGGGGACATTACAGTCCGTCCTCCCTATGATTGCTTGTCCCCAAGCAATCATGACTGTAAAGAAACTCCACTGTACTGGAAATCCAAAGAAAGGCTGAGAAATGTCCCACACTGAAACACAACTGCAACACCAACATAACAACAATTGCACAGAAATGAACAACAACCCATCTGTCCAATCTCTGTGCACTGAACCTGTGCATCTGAAACAAATCATGTACATGAGGACTGAAAGTGAGACTACAAGTAATCCACACCATGTTCACACTGCAATACAACCCAGTGAACCCAAACTGGAATCCAAGTGCACCCAAAGAATCCCAAACCCCACACTCAATGCTCAATTGAATGTCGGGATCCCAAAACGCTATGCAGAGTACTCCATCCAATCCAGGTGGTGTCAACATAATACCATTGTACACTGCAACTAAGTCAACCCTGACAGAAGGAAGAAGCAATCCACCAGCTGGAACAATCCCCGGATCCCATAGCCAATATGGAAGTCTGCCAAAATGAACATCCCCAGACTTCCCCTGCTCAACTTTGATCCCAACTTCACCATACCAAAAGTGGTGAAGCCAACCAACAGGACCCACCCAAACTGCAGTGCTAACCCTGTCACCACCCGGGTCCCAATGCAACTGAGACTCACATCCATCCGTACTGTGGAGATAAGAACTCCTGAAGGTGTCTGTTTCACAACCACTATCCCTATCCTCTGTTAATCTGCCATGGATGTGATGACTCTGCAAGTAGTCCACCACCAACTTGCAACTACTGATTCCATCTACCAAAGATGGTGAATATCCATCCCACAGAGGATGGTATAATCCTGGAGTCAACCACACCGACGCATCATCAAGTCCTCCCTATGTGGATCAAAAGAAAAATGATGAGCACTCCTCACTGTGTAGTTACGATAGAAAACTCCAACCTTCGTCAATGGCTCATCACTGATAACTCTAGAATCAAGAGATGGCTCCAATCCCTGACCCCAAATAGTTGGTTGGGTATGGCCTCTGGTAACCCTCTCTACTAACCCAACCACAAAATATCTATGATGAAGTGTTGTAGTTAGAGTATCTACAATCACTCCCACCAAATGCCGAATGCCGCATGAACCTTGGATGAGAGTATCCTCAGTGACTCCTTATGGACCCTCATGAAACTTTGGACTCTCAAACAAGTATTCAGTAAACAAATCTGTGTAGTAAAAACAATATGAAGCAAAATCAACCTGTTTTTCTGCAATCCTCAGTTGATCACTCTGAGCCTACAACACAACAAGCTATCTATCACCCTCAGCTGCATGAGATGAAGTAACAGATTTGCTTCTAGGAGAGGGAAACAAATCAACATGAGAGCCATACTCCCAACCAGATGACACTCTGCGAATCTCCTGTGAAGATGATGGAATAGCATCATGAACTAACACAACTCTCTGGAGAATCCACCACTGCCACACAAGAGCTATCAACAATCTAACCAACATCATCTGTCATAATACTAACCTCGGGAGAACCTAATGCAACCAGTGGCTCTCCATTGCTCTCACGTAATATACTCATCCCAACTCAAACTACTGCACCCGAATCTATGATGGATGTAGCCACATCCTCAACACGTTCATCACCACAACCCGTGGATATAAGGTCATCACCAGCTGTCATTGTAGAAGACTGTACTGTGTCTGTAGCAGGTGAAGATTGTGCCAAACTCAACTCCATGGTAAGCTCCCCAATCCGTGACCGAGACTCACGAAGGGCCAACTATGCTCTCTCCAATGAATTCATAGTCACTCCCAATTCATGAGTGAGCTCATCTACCTCTTCCTTTCCCCTCAACGCATCATAGCAAGTGCAATCCCACTCGAGAAGATAGTCTCTGTCAGCCAATAACTGTAAATAGTGTTTTTTCATTATTGCAATGGATTCTCGAAGTGTATGAAACTTTGCAAGGGAAAAACCATCATCACATTGCTCATCTGTCACAAGAGTGCTCCAACCATAGGTAGCCAACATCTGATGAGCAACATCAAAGTGCTCTATGGCTGTGGCAATCGTGCTATCATTGACCTTAAGTTTCCCAACCAAATGATGTCTCTGAAATTCATGACTCCCATGCAAGCTCTTTGAATCAAAGTTGGCACCTTGATGAGGCTATATCCGCAATGTTCACCTCATGACCAACAACACGTGTGCTATCATCAATGCACACATCATCAATGAAAGATCCCCGATCCTGGTGACCTTGGTATTTACTGTTTATTTTGCAATCTGAAACTTTGACCAGCGTTTGTACCTCTGAATGAACTGTTGTTGAATTCTGATTTTTATGGCTTTTTCTTGTTTTCACATTTTGTTTGTTGTTTTTCTTGGTGTTTTTGAAGATATATGAAAGTAATTGATAAATAACAAATAACTTCGAACTAGAAATGAAGAGCAACATTCATATAAATTAAAATTACTTAACAATCTAAGAATTATTCAAATTGTACCAGGCATAATATTCAGATTTCTATATTCAAGGAATAAATACACCAAATGGATTTGCTGCTGTCCACAAAGACTTGACGCCAGCTGTAGAAGTATTTGCAATCACCAAAGATGAAGAACTTGCTGTCTCAAACCCCTGTAATATCTCCAAACTGCAAAACGTTGGCTGCTAAGAAGGAATGGCGCCCAAAACACAAACCCGAGCTGCCTCTGGAAGAATGCCCAAGCTGGAATAGGCTGGCCGCCCAGCTGAATATGATATTTTCTTCTAATAAATGATGCTAAGAAGAAGGCTGATCCTTGCCACAACAAATAGTACTTCCAATCTAAACACTGAAACACCAAATCTTTGTTGGGGTTTGCGTCCCAACAAATCAGACCTAGGGTTTTCGTCCCAAGCCTCTGAATCACTCCACAGAGCAATTTCGAATTTTCACAAGTTGTAAATGTCAAAAGATA
>MU223627.1:544161-565069 GCA_018584345.1 Thuja plicata
AGTGCACTTTATAATTAAATGATATTTCTCAATTATGGCGTCCAAACTATAGAGAAAATGTCACTTTATTATAAATAAATAGTTCCAAGCACCAAAAAGACTCTGGAAGGTGAAAATCATGTAGCAATTTTTGAGACATTTCCAACGAGCTATAACACATAGGTATATCAAGCAAGAAAACCCCTTATTACTCCAAAATGGCTATATACATAGCCTTATTTAAAATATTAAAACGCTAACTTAGGAAAATATTTAAATATATTAAAATATATCCCAAATAGCCACAGAACGCCCGAAACACCCCCAAATCCTGAGACTGAATATGTCACCTGCCTGTGACTGATGCCGGACAACCTGGGACAACTGATAGTCTCATCCCTAAAATCTAGGGATGCTCCTAGAAACTAGGAAACACACTCAAATCTCCTGAAACTGAAACCAAGGGATGACCTTATAGAACCTCAAATTTGGAAGCTGACACCACCTAAAAAGTCGGAATCCCCCTCTTAAAAAGTAGGAACTGCCTCCTAAAATCAAGGCATTGCACTGCAACACTATACTTACCACTATGTCACCTGTCTGTGACTGATGCCGAACGAGATAAGTCAACTGGCAGTCCCATCCCTAAAATCTAGGGATGCTCCTAGAAACTAGGGAACACACCTTGTCATCCTGAAACTGAAACCATGGGATGGTCTAGTGGGACCTCACATTTGGAAACTACCACATCCTCCTAAAAAGTAGGGATATCTCCTAAAATCTAGGAACTGCTCCAAACTGGGTTCAAACTGCCTGTAAAGCCAAAATTCGGTCACTGTATGCACTGAATGAGTCCCTATCCATCTCCGCTAGCCTACGAGACGCCAATGATAGGCCAACTCCTCTGTCTTTGATGTCCACTCTAGAAAGGGGACATGACAATCATCCCTTCCCGGAGATTGTTTGTCCTCAAGCAATCACTGAAACAATAAACATCACAGTCCACCTGGATCCCACGGAAAACTGTAAGCCATGCCCCTCGCGCAAAGTGCAGGCTCCTGTAGCATCCCCCGAAAAACAAACGGGATGACTCTAAAAAAAAATCCATAACAACCACTCACCCACACTCCCGTACTGAATCTGTCTCTTCTCCGACCCCAAGAGAAATAGATCTCGGGACTATCAAAAACAAAGATGTAAGGGTGCCTCAGATCACATACACCCTGAACTCCCCCTACACACCCAATTGACCTGTACTGAGTGTATAGACCATCTGCACAACAGTGATGAATACCCCTGAACAAAGTTGTACCAGGATCCGGATATCCACACACTATATAATCTTTGGAGTCACCATAACTCTGCAAGTCACCTACTACTGACTTGCAGCCAAAACTCCCATCAACTGTTGATGGCGAGAACCCATCCCATAACGGATGATAAGGACTAGGAGCCAACCCACGTCTATGTGCCATCAGCTCATCAACATGTGGGTCAAAGGAAAAATAATGAGCACTCCTCACTGTGTAACAGCGATAAACTGCTCCGATCTCTGTCAGAGGCTCATCATCCACCAGTTGCGAACCCAAAGATGGCTCCAATCTCGAACTTTGCACAACTGGTTGGACAGGGTCCTGGGTGCCCCTCTCAGCAAACCCAACCTTGAAATCTCCGTGAGGGAGCATCGTAGTCAAGGTACCTACAATCTCTCTCACCAAACATCGTATCGTACCAGTACCCCGGATGAGAACACCCTCAGAAGCTCGGTAAGATCCCTCCCAAAATTTTGAACTCTCAAGAAGGTGATCCAAGAATAACTGTGCAGTAGAATTTATAGGTGGTAGCATCTATTTGCTCCCCTCGGACCCATAATTGGTCATCATGTAACTGTGACGTAGCCAACTGCCTATCATCACCAGCTATGCGATCACTAACAATCAACTCAGGTGATACCATGTCTCCCTGTTGAGCAATCAAAGGAGTAGTGTCATGAACTGAAACAATGATCGCTGACGGGTCCACTACACTACCCACAACGTCTTGTACTATATCACCTGACGCAATGCTACCAACTGGAGTATCCATCCCAACCGGAATATCCACCCCAATGTCAAGCACACTGCAACCCTCTACTGAAGTGCCTAACTCAACTGCACATGTATCCAATGGAAGTGAACCTGTATCTCCAACACTAGAATCAAGGGTGGATGTATCCCTAACTCCATCACATCCAACAACCCCAACTGTGGACATCGCCAAATCACCAGACACCACAATATGTAACGGCACTGGATTTGGTGCTGGTGTAGACTGAAGTTGCACCAATTCCATAGTCACCTCTGTTAACTGAACATGTGACTCCTGGAGAGCCAACTGAGTGCTCTCTAAAACCTCATAAGTCGTTGTGAGTTCCCGAGTAATCTCACTCACCTCATCCTCTCTATCCAAGAGTGCCTCATATGTTGTACTACCCCACTCTACTAGGTGATCTCGGTCAACTACCAACCGAAAATAATCTTGTCTCAAAATTATGACAGCCTCCCGTAAGGCATGAATCTCTGTCAGGGACAGGTAACAACTATCATGCTCATCATCCAAAGGAGCACTCCATCCATGAACAGCTAGCAGCTGCCGAGCAGCATCAAAATGCTCGAATGCAGTAGCACTATCATACTCGCTGACTCTCAACTGACTAGACACATGATGACTCTGAATTATAGGCCTCCTATGCATCACCCTTGGCACGCTGTCTATACTGTGAATAGAAGTGGTACCCAACATACTCCTCTCAGAAACACTATTCCCCATTGTGTTGTCATCTGAGCTCTGTGAACTAACAACTGAACTCACATCGTCAAATGGAGTACTAGCAGTTGACACATCTCCATCAAACTCCTCTGTACCCGAGGAAGCTGCTATAAAATCTACCTCAATACTCTCAGCTACCTCGTCTTCTGTAACCTCTGAATAATCCAGATCTTGAGACCGATCTGTACTCTCCGGCAACTCGGAGTCCTCTCCTAGGGTCTGATACAGACATGACTCACCACTGATGGAGTCATCCTCATGGGTCACATAGGAAGTACCGGTAGCAAACCAAGATGCTAACAAGGGATCTACCTCCTCTGGTGATCCGAACTGAACTTCATCTGACTCCCTACTAACAAATGAATCTGAGTGATGCTGGCATGAGTCCGTGTCTACTATCTCAAACTCAACACTAGTATCACCACATGCGGACTCCATACTCAAATCGTCAACACAAGAGAATCCTGACATCTCCTGCACTAACTCCATCTCGGGACTGCCGCTATCCAGATCTGTACTATCTGACTCCATCTCCTCAAGGCAGTCCTCAAAAGTGGTCTCCTCCTCCTCTGGCGATCCAGAGCCCACTGCCATATCCTCCAACACTACATCACTCCCACTATCAGCAACTCCCTCAGCATCGACCATAGGACTATCCTCTTGGCAAACTGAACTGGAGCCACTGACTGTCTCTATAATACAATCCGATATAGTATGAACATCAACTGCAAGCGTCAACTCCTGCTGTATCACTGAACCATCAACTGAGTGCTGAGTCTCCATGCATTTGCCGACCGGTGTAACTGTCATGTGCTCATCCACTGAGATAGGTAATGACCCTACAATAAAAGTGTGGGGTAACTCAACTGGAGGGGCACTAATCTCTGGAACTGATGTGCTAAGCCCACGTGCAGCTGTGAAATCATCCTGCAGGTCTCTCCTGACCTCCCTCACCATGTCAACCTGTCTCGTATCCTGTGTCCTGCGAGAAGAAGACCTACACAAGAGTGAAACCATGTATCTAGCCGCCTTGTCAATGGTAGCCGGATCTGACAACTGTTCACTAAGCCTGTTCTGAATATCCCGACTACGATCCAACTGTCTACCCAAGGCATCAGTTTGCCTTTTAAATTCAGACAAACTGTCTGATGGTTTCTTATGACTACTGTTATACGGTTTCACCTGTCTACTGCTATAAGTTCCCCTGTGCCTATCCATTCAATTTCAATAGAGTGTTGATCACTCACTCAATGTTTTTTACAAATTCCCACAGGCTGGCAAGAAAAAGGCTCTGATACCACTGAAAGATCCCCGATCCTGGTGACCTTGGTATTTACTGTTTATTTTGCAATCTGAAACTTTGATCAGCGTTTGTACCTCTGAATGAACTGTTGTTGAATTCTGATTTTTATGGCTTTTTCTTGTTTTCACGTTTTGTTTGTTGTTTTTCTTGGTGTTTTTGAAGATATATGAAAGTAATTGATTAATAACAAATAACTTCAAACTAGAAATGAAGAGCAGCATTCATATAAATTAAAATTACTTTACAATCTGAGAATTATTCAAATCGTACCAGGCATAATATTCAGATTTCTATATTCAAGGAATAAATACACCAAATGGATTTGCTGCTGTCCACAAAGACTTGACGCCAGCTGTAGAAGTGCTTGCAATCACCAAAGATGAAGAACTTGCTGTCTCAAACCCCTGTAATATCTCCAAACTGCAAAACGTTGGCTGCTAAGAAGGAATGGCGCCCAAAACACAAACCCGAGCTGCCTCTGGAAGAACGCCCAAGGTGGAATAGGCTGGCCGCCCAACTGAATATGATATTTTCTTCTGATTAACGATGCTAAGAAGAAGGCTGATCCTTGCCACAACAAATAATACTTCCAATCTAAAAACTGAAACACCAAATCTTTGTTGGGGTTTGCGTCCCAACAAATCAGACCTAGGGTTTTCGTCCCAAGCCTCTGAATCACTCCACAGAGCAATTTCGAATTTTCACAAGTTGTAAATGTCAAAAGATATCCATCAATTAGGTTTCCATCTCCTTATATCCCCTTTCCTATTGCAATTCAAAACCTAAAAGAGAATTAAGAGTGCACTTTATAATTAAATGATATTTCTCAATTATTGCGTCCAAACTATAGAGAAAATGTCACTTTATTATAAATAAATAGTTCCAAGCACCAAAAAGACTCTGGAAGGTGAAAATCATGTAGCAAATTTCGAGACCTTTCCAAAGAGCTATAACACATAGGTATATCAAGCTAGAAAACCCCTTATTACTCCAAAATGGCTATATACATAGCCTTATTTAAAATATTAAAACGCTAACTTAGGAAAATATTTAAATATATTAAAATATATCCCAAATAGCCACAGAACGCTCGAAACACCCTCAAATCCTGAGACTGAATATGTCACCTGCCTGTGATTGATGTCGGACAACCTGGGACAACTGGCAGTCTCATCCCTAAAATCTAGGGACGCTCCTAGAAACTAGGAAACACACAAATCTCCTGAAACTGAAACCAAGGGATGACCTTATAGAACCTCAAATCTGGAAGCTGACACCACCTCCTAAAAAGTAGGAATCCCGCTCCTAAAAAGTAGGAATTGCCTCCTAAAATCAAGGCACTGCACTGCAACACTATATTTACCACCATGTCACCTGTCTGTGACTGATGCCGAACGAGATGGGTCAATTGGCAGTCCCATCCCTAAAATCTAGGGATGCTCCTAGCAACTAGGGAACACACCCTGTCATCCTGAAACTGAAACCATGGGATGGTCTAGTGGGACCTCACATCTGGAAACTGCCACATCTTCCTAAAAAGTAGGGATATCCCCTAAAATCTAGGAACTACTCCAAACTGCCTGTAAAGCCAAAATCCGGTCACTGTATGCACTGAATGAGTCCCTATCCATCTCCGCTAGCCTACGAGACTCCAATGATAGGCCAACTCCTTCGTATTTGATGTCCACTCTAGAAAGGGGACATGACAATCAACCAAGGTACTGGTGCTATGTACCACAAAAGATGGCTCAACTGGTAAAGTGGAAGCTGCTGTTTTGACAATCTCTTTGCACACTTCCGCTTCCAATGTAATTGCAAGTCCATCCGAAAAACGATCCTGAGACTCATCGCCAATAAGTGAATTTTCTGATTCATTTTCTAAGGTCTGATATGAAAAATAAGACTCATTGTGGCATGAATCTTCATCAGAAATTGCATCCACATGTGAAATCGCTGTTGTCTCATGCTGATGCAAACATAACTCACTGCTGTCATGAAAATATGAATTGTCATAGGTGACTCCCACAACATCTTATGCACTTGCCATGATGTCAACGCCATCATTATGCTCAAGCAAAGGGTTGCTTTCATAGAAATCAAAATTTATATTGTGATTGATAACTTCTTGAGGGCTTATAAAGTCAACGCTCTCCTCAAAACTCACCTTCTTTTCCATTATTTCCTTTGCACTGATAAGATTATTTGTATTAGTGTTTGCTTCCTTTTTCTTAGCAAACAAAGGATCCATGATCTCTGGATGTTGTAGAAGCTTCGATAAATTCTTATCATAGTTTTGAAAGGCCTGCATGAGCTCTGGCATGAGATCCTATATAGACTTCGTTTTACCCATGATTCAAAACTAACCCTCTATTTTGAATGAAAGAAGCTTCTCCAACAGGATGGCAGGAAACCGCTCTGATACCACTGTAATATCCCTTGCTAAAACTAACCGTATGTAGCAGATTTGAACCTCAAGGAATATCGTCAAATAGTTGTCAAGATTAATTAAGAACATTACTTCATCATGCTGTCATAAGAAACATACTGGCAACATATATAAAGTCTGAATTTATTGAACAAAGACAGGCATTAAACCAAACAGTTGGCATGCAAACCTTTATTTAATCAAAGTATTCATAATACATACAAATGCCAATTCTGATATAGTGAAATGTTATTACAGAATTAGGGAGAACCTGGTAATGAAATGCAACCCATATGTGATGCCAAAACTCTCCAATATTCTGATTGCAAATACCTTTACGAGTCAAACGTCCAATATGATATGAAATGATGGCGCAAATGTTGAGCGTTGGAACAAGAAACCTCACACCAATGCTGGAAACCCCCACATGGCCTGGATATTTCTGCACTGTAGCCTTTGGAAGCTCAAAGATATATAATAGGGACTGTGATGCACCACTCTTACACCTGTAGCAATTGTAATTCGCAATTGATCTTCAATCTGATCTGAAAATGTATCAAAAACTCTGAATTTAAGCTCATTAATGGCTTCTGTCTGAAAGCATCTCCCAATTGCACAATATCATTGGGCCTTTCACCAACTCAAAGTGCCAGAAACTCGAAAGATTCACAATCCTCCAAGCAATTGCAGAAACCCTTGGCAAATACCAGAGACTTTTCACAAAGAACAAGCAAAAACATCCATTCACAATATGGTTCGATTTCACCTTCTTTTGACTTATATATTACCTTCATCAAATCGAACCATGAGACTTCTCCTTCAAGCCATGTTAATGATATCATTTCACTTGCTTTTAAATACAAGGTTGACTTAATAATAATTAATTATACCTTGGTCTTGGGCATCAACACACATAATATAAATAATGTCCGTTATTAATGACTTTGGCCCCCACTTATGTTAATAACCTTATAATAAGCTCTTTTATGAATTATTAATTAAGTAAAACTTTATTAATAATTAAATGACCATAGCTTTAAACTATTATACTCAATTCCAAAATTCGATCTTGATGCTGGATGTCAAACGCTCAAGCCATATGACCTTTTATAATAAAGTCGCATGAAGTCAAAATCATATTCCCTTAAAATAATTAATTATTATTAAAGTAACACTTTAATAATAATTAAATGTCATAACTCCATAAATGACCATTGGCTAACGATTTTTACTTCATCACTGGCTAGCCCACTGTTCTCACTGTCAATCTGGATGCCTTATTGAAAACAGTAAGGGTCCCTCTGTAACATCCACTCACTATAAATAGTAAGTCTCTCAAAACGGGACCAGAAACCTCTAAATATCAATGCCTCAGAATACGCCAAGGGTTTGGAGATGGAAAATAACGCCAACTGCAAACTGAGATACCAAATATCTCCAAAACAGAGCCCTCTAAACTTCATTGTTAGCCTACGAGGATCAAATGATAGGCTAATCTTTCAAACTCTGATGCTCACGAAAAAGGGGACATTACAAATGCCCAAAGGCTAAGTGCTGCCATATAGTTTCATGCTCAATATAAAAATCAACATACAGAAAAAAAAACACTACTGCTTCTATTTTGCTTCTACCAGCATTGCATCAAAATTAGAGTCGTCTGAGTCATTGCCACTGTCATACTCCACTGCAAGTGCATCCCCATCCAACGGAACCCCAACCAATCTTGGTGGTGTCTCCTCTTCATCAACTTGGGCCACATTTTCAGGATCAACATCCCACTGTAAAGATGGAGTCTGCCTATACTCTAGAGTTTGACGAGCTTGAAGTCGAAGAGCACTATGCACGACCACTAGCTTCTCCACTCGTTTAGAGGTAAGTCTATTCCTCTTGAAGGAGTAGATAAAGACATATGTAGACCAATTCCTGTCTGTAGCAGAGGAACTAGCAACCTGTGCAAGGAGGCGAGAGGCAAGCACCTTCAACTGTGGTGTATCCCTCCCATGCCATGCCCACCATCCAATAGGATCTCTCCGTGCCAATATGACTCTATCCAACCTTGCCAGTGGTTAACTCAATGTTGGGCGATGAAGTTTTGTAAAGTCAAGGAATTGTGTGCGAAGTATGGAGGCCTCCTCTAGAAATATCTTATCATTGGCTTGTGTGATCCCATCTAATACCTCTGGATCATCTCATGGAGGCACCCTTCCATCCATATCTATATACCATTTGGGATTTAGACCGTATGCTGCCATATGAAGCAGGGTATTTATTATGTTTCACCTCTGTGTCACAATGAGCCAAATATGTTGCTCATCTAACCCCAAAGTAGGATCCCTAGACGAAATTGTTTTCTTTATCTTCCCAAGCATACTGTCAAATGTTTCATATATCTCTCCAAGACTAGGAGAGTCTGTATCAGCGTATCTAATGACATCTATGATGGGTGAGATGACAAAGCAAAGATATCTGCAAAATGCAAACAAAAAGTTCGAAAGAATTATAAATTTATAATCAGAAATTTAATATGAAAATCAACAATCTAAAGACTAATATTTAATTTTAAATAAAATCAACAACTTACCTCATTGTGGTCCACCAATTGTCACCAAGGATCTTTTGCTTGACCAATCGTCCTTCAAGAGAGCTAGAATCTATCGGGTCCACTCTGGATTCACCACCATCAATTGTAGAGGCTCATACACCTCAAGCATTTGCTACATCAAGTTGTAAGTGGCGTACCTATAATATATATAATTATAAGGCTCAATGTAATTGGAAAATGCATGTAACAATAATTTAAATAATTTATTAATTTAATAAAATGGAGTAATTGGCATACCTTGTCTCAGCTGGTTTGAGGAACTCATTTGAAAAGGACCTAAAATGAGCAAGTGACGTGTGGTGGTTGCAAATGAATATTTGAACCTCTAGCTTTTGACACCACTTGCTTCACCCAATCTGTCTTCCCATGTCTTTCAATGCATGAACACAACAAGGGGTCCAAAAGATGTGCCTATAAGCACCCTCCACCATCAAACCAGCTGATTTGCACACGTGTTGAATCTGTGATCACCCGTACAATATTAGCGGGCCCAATCTCCTCTATGTCATCTCTCAAAAAGGTGAACTGAAATTTTGCATCCTTACGCTTCCTTGAAAAATCTACGGTTGCCAAAAAATAAGAACCAGCAGGGGATGTGACAATGATATTGATGAGTGGCCGATGTCTAGCAATAGTCCACCCATCCATCACAATAGAGCAGCCTATCCTCACCCAAGTCCGTCTCATATCCTCCAACAACACATTAACCTTGGAGTACTCTTTGTCTAGGAGGGTAGTTCGTAGCTTATGATCACCAGAGGGTGTGAATGAGGGACCCATAGTCGCTATATATTTCATCATTTGTTTGAAATAAGAGGAACGGGCCGCATGAAATGGGATAGCATTAGCAAAAAATAATTTAGCAATGGATGACTTTGTAGCTTCCCGTGCTTTGTGCATTAAACATACTTTCAACTGTTCCTCCCTTCTCACCACCACTCACCTTCCTCCTTCCTCTTGTCTCAATAGGAATGGTACCAGTACCAATAGTGTATGACATAGGCCTAGATGATTGTGCACTTGAAAAAGGTGTCGGCATTGTCAAACCTTGTTTCCCCATTTCAGCCTCCACGTGCAATCTATGACACTCTATTCTCTCCTTTTCAGTTTAATCTAGACAAGCTATAACCCCATGACATGCAATACTGAAAAATGAGACTTCACCCTTGTATAGCTGCCCCTAAAGTTATACAAACAAACATGACAATCCCACACCCTAGTCCGACCTGGATTTTTTTTCTTTTGACCCCTAGGTGTAACATATTGGAGAAGAGCTTTTTTCTTATTGAAAGGGCCCTTTGCATATTTACTCATAATTTTTGAAGGGCACTTAAACAAGTCAGGTTGCTGCCCACTACTAGCCTCAATACTTTGAGTTTGAGGTTCTATTTTCACTACCCATTTCCAATTCATCCTCACTACTACTACCCTCACTGCTGCTCATTTTGATTTTCTTTGAGATTGAACACTGAACAATAATACTGAAACAATGCAAATTTTTAAAAAAAATCAGACTTTTTCAATTTCAAGCTCAGAAAAAAATTGAAAAATAAAAGCATGGAAGGATGTTACTTTCCTCTTCCAAGCTCTGACTTCCTTCTATCACTTGCACAGTTGCACTCTCCTCTTCTTTCAAACCCTTTGCTGCTGCTCCTTCAAACCCTCTTTGCTGCTGAGAGCTCAGAGAAATGAAATAAAAGTAAAGAGTAAGACTAATAGTAATACAATGCATTTTTGCCTTTTAGGGTGAATTAGGTAGGAGGGGCCCGCATAGGAATCATAAACAATTCATGTTTTAAAAGTTTTTTGTATTTTTTTAAAATTGTCGAAGCTCTTTTCCATCGGGGACGGATGGCCGTCCTAGGGATGGTCGAGGGGCGTCCACAGGTTTCCAGAATGTCCCCTGTCTTTTTTGGAAAAATGGGGACGAGGTGGGGACGTTCCCTAGCTGTCCTCCCATCCCGGACACGTCCCTGATACAGGGACAAGGTTTTTTAGGCCGGAGACATGTCCCCAAGTAACAATGGTCTTTATCATTGCTCTTGGATAAACTATCTAAAAAATCAGCGAATATCTAATTAAATGGAAGCCTTAATCGCGAGGCAAGGTGTACCGAGAAAAACAATCTCTCATGGAGATGCATACATCTCTCTCCTTGCTTTGAGGAAAAAGCCTCTCAAGCAGAGGGGGATTGTAGTTAAACTCTTTATTGTTATTAATATCAACTAACTATAATAAATGACCTATGACCCACACATCCCACCAATGTCAATTTACTGGATGTCGTTGTGTTGAAGCATGACATCTTGTTAATACAAATTTGATATATTTTATTGGCTTCTTCAATCCCTTAGACAAAGCATATTGACATAAACATTCTTCTGTGGACATGCAAATATCTCAAGCAAAGAGGAATTTAAATGAAACAATTATTTTATTAATGTAAACGAATACTAAATAGTTATGAACTATGACCCACACATCCCTCCAACATCTCTTTAATAGATGGCATTGTGTTGAAGTGTAGTATCTTGTACTTTTTTGGATATTGTTAAATCAAATACATTTTTTTTTTCTTTTTATTTGTCCATACAATAGGAGGTTCTACGTGACATTAATTAGCCAGCTTTGGACTTCCCATGAATTCTTTTGTAATGTCCCCATTTTAGTGAGCGTCAACTTTTAGAGGATTAGCCTATTTCCTGACCCTCATAGGCTAATGGAGTTGTTCTGAGGGTCCAGTTGGTAGAGCCAGAGACCGATTCCCACTCTAGTGATCAGGGATGTTCAGGATTGCTCTTCATTTGAGTCAGATTGACACACTTGCTATTTATAGTAAGTGACTTTTTCGGGAAAGTCAGGGTTTCCATAGTTCGAAAGATTGATCGGGTTTTGATGATGATGCGCGGGCTCTGCAAGTGGGTTTCTTCCCTGCGTGTCCTTTGAGGATCTGGCCACTGTGCAGTCTCTTTGCGGTCTTCTTTAATGATTTTTATTGGTTTGTTATTGTCTTTTTCTTTGGTTTGGTTGGTCGCCCTGTTATTGTTTGTTTTTCCTTGGATTGTCGCCTATTGTTTGTATGTTTGCTGGGTGCCATTTAGGGCTCAATTTTTTCCCCTCCCAGGCTTGTGTTGCGATATGGCTAATGATGTCCCTATTAATCATTGTGTGGAGGGTCAGAATGTAAATCATTCCGAAGAGAAACAGATTGGTAATCATGGCAAAGAGAGGCAGAATGCTCCCTGCTCTAGCAATGAAGATGGCCGGGGTGCTCGTGAAGTTAGAGGCTCCAAACCTTCTTATAAGATCGTGGTTGCAGATGGGTCTTTTCCTAAATTCCCAGATTCTACTTGTTTTGAAATTTCTTCGAGCGAGAAGGATGTGGGCGGCAGTAGAGACCAATCCAACCCCGATGGAAATCGACGAGGAGGTACTGCAGAGCCAGGTAGTCCCTGCAATCCCGGTGGAGGAAAAGGTAAGAACTCTAATCTTGATGGTAGTACCCTTTCTCTGTCGCCGAATGAGGATATGATGATTGCTATTAAGGAGGAACAAACTAGGCTTAAAAGCGTTGCAATTTTCTTTGTCTGCATGGATGTTAAATTTCTTCTTTCACGCAAATTTCTAGATGATTGGATAAACAATGTATGGGGCAAAAAGCTCGGTATTTTTGTAAGTTTTAGCAGAATGATTCAGAAGGGATTGTTTGTTGTATTTTTTAAGAATCATGCTATGCAAGAGAAGGTATTAAATAAAAGCTTCTGGAACGTAGGGCAGACCATGTTCAGAGCCGTACCCTGGTCTCCCAAGGGTAACCATGAGAATGTTATTTCTCAAGCCTCTCCCTTCTGGATAGAACTCAAAGGTATTCAACCTGAATTCTGGTCCTTTCTTCCTCATTTGTTAAAACCATTAGGCTCTGTTTTGCAACTCGAAGACACTAAAGTCACTCTCCCTCACCTTAATGCCCGCATTCTCTTGGCCCTCGCTCCAGGGGTCTCCTTCCTAGACTGCATACCTTTGGATTTTGAAGGAGATACCTATCATTGGGAGATATCTAAACTTGGGGACATTGGTGCATGTTTTCAGTGTAAGTTGAATGGCCATACCAAAAAGGACTGCCCTTTGCTTAAACATATCCAGAAAGATTTTCAAAACAATACAAATAATGGTAGTCATCCTAACCCTAAAGACACCAGTGCTACTGTTGATACTCATAATGACACCTTTGTTACTTTAAACAATCCTCTGTTTGATGAGGAATATGAAGTGAGGCATGCCTCCATACCTACCACTGAACCCCCCAAGAGGAATTATGTTATTCCCCAGAATAACCCCGTACCTAGAGAGAAAGTTAATGAAGATAACTCTAGCAAAAAAAATGCCCAGGGGATTGCACTGGCTAATATTAATGCAGAGGCTAAGAAACATAAAGAGGCTAACATACCTAAGACATCTCTAGGACAGAAGAATGCCTCAGATGTCTCCATGCTTTCAACAATAGCTAATGAAAAAAGTTTAAATAAGGAGCTCATTTCGGAGACCGAGTGTATGGAGGAGGGGTTCATTGAAGTCATATCTAAGAAAAAAAAAAAGGAAAACTTATGAAAGGAACAATAGTCTCAAAAACAATGATAGAAACAACAAAGTTAAGGGTAATGAGATTCCTGAATGTTTCACCAGGCTATGCAGAAATACAACACCCTTAATTGGTCAATGATGAAGATACAAATTAATAGCTAGAATGTGAGAGGTATGGAAATGCCAGACAGGAAATACATTGTTAGGAGATGGTGTAACAACCTTCCTAGTAAGAACATAATATGTTTACAAGAGATTAAGGTCACTGGGTATCAAGCCTTTAATGTACTTAAACTCATTTGAGACAATTCCAAATGCCTTTACTCCAGACATGATAGAGGGAAAAGAGGTCTAGCAACACTTATCAACCCCTTTTGGAGTGATAAACTCATAGATCATGGACTCTCTCCATGCAACAGAGCCCTGTGGATTACCTTAAATAGCAATGGCAAAACTATAGGAATCTGTAATATCTATGCTCCTAATGATTATAGAGATAGGGCAAAACTATGGGACTGGTTGACAACCAACCTTCCTGAGTCTGCATGGACAATTGTGGGGGACTTCAACATGATTGAATCTCCTAGGGATAAAGCAGGAGGTGACAAATTTGATTGGAAAGGCAATGAATATTTCTTCTGGGCCAGGTTCAAGAGACACTTTGCCATTTATGATCCTATGGAAGGGCTTAGAGGTAACCGAGAGGGCATTTGGTTTACCTGGTGCAATAACCAGAGCAACAAATATAGAATCTATTGCAGACTTGACAGAATCTATATCAATTTCCTTGACATTGGATTGGTACATAACCAAGGACAACTCCCCATTGGTGTTTCTCCTGCTAGCATGTCTGATCACTCTCCCATCAGTGTGTGTATCACCCTTAAAAGCTTTTCTGACCAGACTAAGATTGACTCTAAGAGGCAGCTTTTCAAATTAAATACTTCCTTACTAAAAAATGAGGATCACTTGGGTGCTCTGAGGATGGTTACTATCCTGTCAAAATTCAGGTCTTCAGACTCCACACCTATTATTATTTGGGACAACCTTGTTGAAGCATGGAGAACTACTTCTCAAACCATTGGAACTAAAGAATCTAAAGATAGAAACCTCAAGGAAAAGAAACTCAATTCCAAACTTGTCAATATTGAAGAAGAATTACAAAATAAGGGAGATAATGTGAATCTGGAAAAAGAGTTGATTGCCACTAAGGGACAGCTGAGATCCATCCAACAATAAAAAATCCAAGGACAAAAGATTAGGGCCAAGGCCAACTGGATTCAAGAAGGGGACAAAGGTACAAAATACTTCTTTAATATCATCAGAACAAAACAGAGCAAAGAAATTATCAGTGGCATACAGACAACAGATGGTCTTAGCAGTGATAGTAATACTATAATGAACACATTTGTGGATTTCTACAAAAACTTATTCAATTCTAAGCATAATGAAGGGAATATTCTCTGTATGGCTCAATGCACTAGCATCATCCCAAGGAAAATTAACAAGGACCAATATAATAGATTAAGCAAAGAAATCTCCATTCAAGAAATTGAGGATGCTATTGGGGCACTAGCTAATGGGAAATCACTTGGAATTGATGGCTTACCTGCTGAATTCAATAAGGCTAATAGAGAATGGATAGCAATTGAACTTTTTGACCTATACAGATATGCCTTTTGTAATGTCCCCTTTTCTGCAGTAGTGCATTTTATGCCTGATTAGCCTATCTAGCCATCCGGATAGTCTAATGACCGTTTTACAGAGGATGCCAGTCAGTCACATGGTTACATGGGCATTTATTTAATACCCGAGTTCAGTCTCTATAGTTGGGATACTTTGTTTCATAAAGTAATATTATAAAGTCACTTTAATGTTATAACTTTAAGTTACTTTATTCTTATAAAGTGACTTAAGTGACTAAAAGACAAAAGTGCTTTTATCCCACATTGCTTAGTTTGGAGTAATGGCTCTCTTTTCGAGGTTATAAAAGCAAGTGGGCTTTCTTGGGAATAGAACCATGAGATAATATAAAACAAGAATTTAAAATCTAGTCGCAATTGTGACTGATATTTCTTGAGGACGCAGCCCCTTAAGGAATTTGAGAAACTGGACGTAGCCCCAACATTCTCATTTGTGGTGGAATTACACAGATTTCACTTTGAACTCATCACGTAAGTAAACGAACCATATATTAATCTTTTAGCACCTAGTCTCGAATTCAGGAAGAATAAAGATTGGCATCATTTCCAACATTCAGAATTTACAAGTGCTATCGCTGTTTGAGAAAGATTATATTTTCTGAGTGGTTGTTTCGTGGAAGAAATTATAAACGTCAAGAACCACCTCCTACGGTTCATATCCTAACGTTGCTGGGAGGCGACATTCAGGAAGCCTCGTGATATTGATTTTCTCACTCAGCGGCCAACGTCATTGCTGGACGTTTAGTATCAGCGAAAGCACAGACACCTTTGGCTGTAGGAGTCGACTAGAAATCGAGCTAGTATTCCAGCGGGTGGAGCAGACACCACGGCTCGAGCTGGGAATAACGACCTGCCCTTTGGTCGAGTCTGTAGCCTAGCCGCGTGGATGAAGACCCGACTACTATATGGTCTGGGTCGGTGATATTGAAGACCGTAGGTAACTATCCTAGGCCAACGCTAATCCTCAAGTGCTTGTATCTACTGCGTGGAAAGCCTCCTTTGGAAGGTGCGGCTGTGTGCATTATATATATATATATACGCAGGGCCGTGGATGAGAGGCGTAATGCCTTGGACTGCAAATCATTCAGAGATTGCATTGCTACAGTCGGATACCAGTACGAACTGGATTTTCCCCAATTTATAGCGCGGGCAACATATTTGAAGGTTGACAGTCAGTGGCAGCGGGGGCATAGATAGCTGAACTCGGAGTAAGGAGACATGTGTTGTCAGGGGTTGGACCGCGGTGAATGGTATGTCTGTAAACCAGCCTTCTATGTAATCACAGCTTGAGTTGAATATTCTAATGTCTATGTAATGTGCAAGAACTATTTTCGGTGTTTAATGATCTAGTTAATAAAATTGTGAGTAGCTGGTTGTGTTATCATTTCAAACTCTAGCTCTTAGTTAGATGCCTTGATGGTATTTCATTATTGTAAGATTGTATTTACATTCATAACAAGTAAACAAAATATCATTTAAATTGGGGGTCTATTACACCAAACAACAAGATATCATTTGTCCAGAGACCGTGCCATCTTTTCGTAACTTTTCAGTGCAGGGCCAGTTAGGAACATTTCAGTGGTATCAAAGCCATTGATCTTGCCATCCTAGTGAGATCATTATTTTCAGTTTTCAGTTGATTACAACAGTAGCCATGCTAGCCAGATATGCATAGCAGGCACAGGATACCCAAGTTTAGACATAACAGGGTTGAGCAGGAATAGACAGATTCTTCCGTACAGGTTGACATCGAGACCAGTCATACAGAAAACGAGGAGTTTGTTTTGGAACAAACTATTCTAGGTGGGAACATGGCTGATGAGGCAAATAGAGAGGCCAGGGAGACAATGAGGCAAATATGTGTTGGGCAGGACCATATTGCTGATGTGTTACAATATCTTACAAGGGTTATCCAGCAGTTGTCAGTTACAGCCAGGAGGCCCCCTAGTGAGCACAGTGGTGGTAGCAGTAGAGCAAGATCTCCTAGAGCTACTAAAGCTCCCACACGTACTACAGACAGACCCCTCATGCCTACATTTGCGGAGAATGTTGCAGAGGAGGAGGTGGCACAACCGGATTCAACATGCATTCTTCCAGAGAATGTTATGACTATGCATGATGAGTGGGACATGTTACCTGTCCATGTCAAAGCTGATTTGACCTTTGTTCAGTATATGGCACAAAAGAGAGAGTTTGGCAGGGCCCAGCAGGATAGGAGACCCAAGGGTCCAAACCGGGATTTGAAACATGCCATGAACAAGTTGACTCTTCCTACGTTTGATGGCAGCGGTAGGACTTCCGCTAGAGCTTGGATTCACAAGCTCGATACCTTCTTGACCCTTAAGCCTATGTCAGAGACTGAGGCAATTAAATTTGCCACTATGCATCTAGAGGGGGCCGCGTATGATTGGTGGCATCATGGCCTTGTCACCCAGGATCACAGTCTGATTGCTTCCTATGAGATCTTCAGCACGAGATTGATCACTCATTTTGACAAGAAAGACAGAGGTATATTACAAGGAGCTGGCTCAGCTTAAATAAGATGGATCTTTGGAACATTACATTGATGAGTTTCAAAAGATCTCCATCATGGTTCCAGATATGACAGAAAAAAGGAAGGTAATGCTATTCATTGAGGGCTTGTATGATAAATATAGAGGGCTGGTTAGAGTTCTCAAACCAGACACCTTGGATGATGCTATTAAGTTAGCTCACGATTTGGATTCACCATCCTCCATTTTACAGCCACCTAAGAAACCCTTCAAGGGGTCCTCTTCATTCCAGAAAGGTAAAATTCAGAATAAGAGTGCACCTCCTAGGCTAGATTTTGAAACTAGAAATGAGTTGAGGAGGAGGAAGTTATGCTTTACTTGCAGGGAGCCTTGGACTCTAGATCACAGGTGCCTTGGGAAAGGCAAACTTCACTATATTGAGGTAGCTTCTGAGGATGAGTATGAGCAGGGTGAGGGCAATGATGAGGAGACTCAGGTAGAGCCAACATCAAAAGGGAAGAAGAAAGCCCCCCACAAGCAGCCCCCGACTACCTTAGCATCCCTTTTAGGGATTCCTACATGTCACCCCTTTCGTTTGAAATGAGTAGTTAGAGGGAAGAGGATTGTATGCCTTTTAGATACAGGTGCTATGCACAACTTTATCAGCACAGGTATGGTCTCCAGGAGAAGGCTACAGGTAGATGACATTCCAGAGTTTGAGGTCAAGGTAGCAGGAGGGGATTTATTGAGTTGTACAGGGAAGATCTCTGGTCTCCCAATACACTTTGGAGATTACCTTCTAGAGGCAGATTTTTATGTCATTGACTAGGATAGTCTGGGTGCGATATTGGGTATGCAGTGGTTGCAGACCTTAGGCAGGTACACCATTGATCACACACTGAAACAATTAGAGTTTATACAAGGTGATCAACAGGTGATTCTTAAGGCCATGCCAGATGGCAGTCCTAAATTAGTATCCACTCATAGGATGGAGGCCATCATGAGACATAGCGACATGGAGTGAGTAGCCCAGTGCTTCATATCCACAAAACCCACACCGGATTCAGGGCAGCGGGTATTCAGCAGGTGCTTGACAAGCACAAACGGGTTTTCGAGGACATTCCGCCCGGCATACCTCTAGACAGGGGATTTGAGCATATCATAGAGATGGAGGAGGGCGCTAAGCCCGTTATCACTACACCTTATCGTGATCCGAGGCACTACAAGGAAGAGATAGAAAAGACGATAAATGAGCTCTTGGAAATGGGACACATCAGGCCCAGTTGTAGTCCCTTCGCTTCTTCAGTGGTATTAGTGAAGAAGGATGGTACTCTTCACATGTGTATTGATTACCGTGCACTGAATAAGAGGAACATTAAGAATAGGTACCCTATTCCCCGGATTGATGAGCTTTTAGACGAGTTACATGGGGCCATTTATTTCTCGAAGATTGATCTTCGATCGGGGTACCATCAGATACGTGTCTGGGAAGTGGATGTCCATAAGACTGCTTTCAGATGTCACTACGGGCACTACGAGTTTCGAGTGATGCCATTTGGGCTCACTAATGCACCTGCCACCTTTTAGTTTTGCGTGAATCATCTATTCAAGAAACATCTACGCAAGAGTGTTCTGATATTTTTTGATGATATCTTGGTCTTCAGTAGGACTTGGGAGGAGCACTTGAGGCACTTGGATGAGGTTCTTAGCATCATGGAGAGTCAGTCCCTATTTGCGAAAGAATCCAAGTGTGAGTTTGGATTGACAGAGATCCTCTATTTGGGTCATGTGATAGGGGTAGATGGAGTCAAGGTCCACCAGGAGAAGATACAGGCAATCCGGGATTGGCCACCACCTCGGAATGTGTCAAACTTGAGAGGATTCATGGAGTTATGCTCTTACTACAGGAGGTTTGTTAGAGGATTCTCTCAGACAATAGCACCCCTCACCGATCTTACTCGGAAAGGGGCTTTCAGGTGGACAGATGGGACAGAGGCAGTCGTTGATAGACTCAAGACTGTCATGAGCACGTGTCCAGTTCTAGCACTATCGGATTTCTCTCGTCCGTTTGTTTTAGAATGTGATGCCTCTGGTAACGGAATTGGTGCAGTATTGATGCAGGACAGGCATCCTATTGCTTTTGAGAGCCGAAAATTTAAGGACAACGAGAGGCTTTACTCCACCTATGATAAGGAGATGCTTGCCATCATGCACGCCTTAGCTAAATTAAGGCAGTATCTGGTGGGTGGCAAGTTTACAGTCAAAATGGACCACAGCAGTTTGCGGTCCTTCCTGGAACAGAGAGAGTTGAACAAGAGACAATAGAAATGGGTTAGTAAAATCCAGGCCTATGACTTTGACATTGAGTATGTCAAGGGCAAGAATAACATTGTGGTTGATGCACTCTCCAGGAGACCTTCAGAGGCAGCTTGTTGTGTTCTGGTGGTACCCTAAATTTTGATAATTTAGAAGTCCCAATCCATTATCAAGAAGCATGTTTCTCCATAAAAAAAAAATATCAAAGGAAGTAATCTTTATGACAAATAAATATAACTAACTAATCGAAGCCTTTAGAAAATACTGGAATTTAGACCTGCTACAAAGATGATTTCGACAGAGGGTAAAGATGGTCGAATTTTTAAAATCTAAAGAAGACCCAGTTCGGGAAATCAAATTTCCTATCTCCAGCAGAAATATTAGCTTTTCATAAGGTGTTTTGGATTTTCGACCAAAGCCAAATCCGAAAGTTAGGTAGTTATTTTTTAGTTAGTTTATTGTTTTTTCAAAATAATTTGTAATAAGAGTTGTCTTTTCACCTTAAAAAGGTGTAAAAGCCACTCAAACACATATATATACATAATGTAAAATGTAAAGAGAGGGAAGACAATAATAATACAATTTCACATATTTGGATAGTTTTTAATCAACAAGTATAAACATGGACCTGGATGTACTATTTTTTCAAAATCAATAAAGATAAGTCCTTTTTCTTTCACATGTGTAATAGTTTCATTA
>MU223627.1:602273-614070 GCA_018584345.1 Thuja plicata
AGATGGAAACCTAATTGATGCTCATCTTTTACACATTGAAACTTGTTTTTGGCGAATTTGCTCTGGTAGAGCGATTCTTCTTCTGGGACGCAAACCCCAGGTTTGGGACTGGCTGGGACGTAGCCCTCAGTAGTTGTTGTTAGTGGATTCATCAGGCATTGTGCATTGTTTGTCAGAGACAAGGGTGTCATTCCGTGTTGAGGATTCAGATTGCATACATAGGTTTTCAGCAAGAGACTGGATTCATCCAGTTGGGACGTGATTATTGCAGCACAGGGCCGCCATTTGCAGCTTGGGCACTATACGCTGGCTGTGGTGAATGCTTGCATCCAGCCGTAGCTTGTATTCTTGGTTCGTGGCCACCATCTATCCACCAGTTGGCGCCATTGTTGTTTGTAAGCTCCATCGAATTTGCATAAGGGTTTCTACCTGAATATTTAAATCAGCAATTTGCCTGGTACGATTTGTATCAATTCTGATTTATTGAATGTTCTTACATGTTTTCAGTTTCCTTTCATATGTGTTGTTTATCTTTATTACTTGCTTCAATATTCTCAAAAAAACACAAAAAGAAATAAAACATTCTGCAACTTCTGTCTATTCTATAAGACCACCAAAAATCTCAGAAAAATATAGTTTGTTATTTTAAAACTTACAGCAGATTAGTAAGAGAATCCGTCAGGGATCTTTCAGTGGTATCAGAGCTGGCATCCTGCCAGCCTGTAGGGTTTGAGGGAATTGGTCTTGACAGATTTCAGGAAAGATTATGATAATTTATATCAGCGATTGGGTAATCACCAGATAGTGGAATAAGTGACTTCTATACATCTAGGTAGAGCTGATATACACAGATATTACACTCGCAGGAGAGCTCAATACGAGTTAGAATTTGGTCTAGAACAGGAAACCATTATGGTAGATGAATAGAGAGGCGCCAGACGAAACCAGCAGGAGGATTATCATAGAGAATTGATACGAACTCTTATCACTACGCAGCCCAGGATAGTTCAAACCTTAGACAGGTTACAGGACACCTTGGAGCGGTTGGAGTTGGATAGACATAGAGGCAGACAGGGACGAAGCAGGTCAGCTTCAGTTGCAGGAAGTCAGCATAGTTTGTAATGTCCCCTTTTGGGCACATTATCTCGTGCCTTATAGTTAGCCTTTTCATTATGGTCCGGTGGGCTAACCGAGGTTTGGTAGAGGATCACAGGGGTGTTTGGCCTAGGTGTTTTCAGTTTCAGGCCAATCGGATTAGTTTCCACAAGGTTTCCAGGGTGCTTGCTATTTATAGTAAGTAGGAAGAACTCAATGTTCCTGGCATTTCAGTAGTGGACTCGGAGCGTCTCGCTGAGAGCTTTTCGGCAAGCTATCACACATCTCCATCCGAGTTCGTTTGGTCCTCCATTTTAATGCCAGAAGATTCCTCACTTTATTTTATTATGTCACTTTATAACCAATGGTTATATTTATTTAAAAAGTGACTTTAAGTGAGAATATGAAAAGACAGAGAGGGGAAACTGAAGAGTCACAACCATTGCTTTAAAAGAAGGATTGAAGGCTCATTTGAGATATGCTTAGTTTTGATATTATCTTTTTATCTCTTGGAGATATCAGGGAGCTTCAGCTTTCGAATACAGCCGTGAGGACAGAAACTCTTTGGCTTAGAGGTGGATTGGACGTAGCCCCAGTTCATCAACGGTGCAAATTCATAGCAGAGTTCACCAGAGTGTTCACAGGTTCTTCATCACCTGATCTTACTGTTATTTCTGTATTTCAGATTGGGAAGTTTGTTATTCGTGGTTATTGTATTGCTGGTTATTGTATACAATACCATTTTCTGAGGAGTTATTGCAATAATATTTGCTGATTATTTTTGTTGTTTATTTCATTTAAATAAATATCCGGTGCATGCAAATATATGTTTAAATCTTTCGGGTTACATTTGGGGAATTTTTGGAAAATGGCCTATTAGGGTCATTACAGTGGTATCAGAGCTGGTTTTCTTGCCAGCCTGTGGGGTTTATTCAGAAACATATTTACGGAAGGGTTTTATGAGTAAAGGAATTCAGATATTGAATCTAGCAAGCAAGCAAGAAGGCAGGTACTTCCAGTGATTATCATTTTGAATCATGGTAGTTCTATTGAAATTGGTTACCATTGACTTTATCGTGGCTTGAAAATTATTTATCGTGAATGTATCTAGGAGGGCCTGATATTTATTTGATAAAGTTTGGAGTTTATTTGAAGGCGATTTAATCTTTCAATAAACGAGTGAGATATGCTTGGGTCCCTATATTTCTAAGGCTTCCATTTAAATTGGATGGTCTGCGAATTATTTTATTACTCCCGTGAACTTTAAAGTGTGGAATACTATAGTAGTCCAAAAAAAAAAATCTTCCTAGCGTTACTCAGGTGGGACCCGCTCAAAAGCTTGGTGCATTTGCCTATAGTCGTCTGATTAATTTTGTGATTTCTAGAGGAAAGACAAATATGTTAGCGCCGAATATTTAATTGGGCTAATATTTCAAATGTTGTGCAAATGATATTTGCGATGGAGATTTTAAGTGGTTTGCAAATGTAACGTTTATTGGAACTTGGGAAAAATAAAATATCAATTCCCACTCTTATATGTAATCTCTATAGCTGGGCGTATCTATGATCGAACTCTATATATGTATTCAAATGCTTCAATATTAATTGTCCAGGAGCTTAATTTCGTCAAATGCTATTAAATGTTTGGGAATTTTTTGTAAAATCAAAGGTTTATAATTGAACGAGAATGTCTTTATTTCGGCGGTGATTATTCAAAGGTAGCATTTCGAGAGTGCTGGAGGCCAAATATTGTGACGACTCATAAATATTTCAACCTGACTATAGTTCCAAGCGAAACATTCTAGTAAAGTAGCGTTTCTATTGGCGGCGGGGAATCATTTAGGAGTAAATCTGAACATTGTGAATGGGTTGGATTAAGCAGAGAGGCTCACGCGAGAAGAATGTGAGACACATCTAGTCGGTATCTCTGCAGCATCACATAGCGTTTGCAGCAGACCGGAATCCGCTGAACAACACTCATTTCCGTAACCAGTGTTGTTAGCTACTGTTCCATTCCCTTCCAGGCGGCTGGGAACCAAGTACATGTTTTACTGGAGGTGTATTATGCTTAATGTACTAGAAGTGTATTGTGTTAATTTATTGGAATAGTCTTATCGGTACTGTTATTAAATTGCTAAACGAATCATATGATGCCTCAATGAGTATCGTGGTTAGTATATTCTTGATGTAATGGTTTGCCCACTTTATCGAGAGATTTAGAAATCATTACATATCGTCTGCACATCTAGAAGTAGTTTCGATTACTATACATCAGATTTTAGCAGTCATATTCAACACAGAGTCAACAGGCAGCAGCATAAGCAAACAGTTTAATTTGATTCCGGAACTATTCATTGCTGGAAATCCTTGTGGCAAAGATAGATTGAGGGGACATCAAATAGAAATCCATAATAATCCTGGTTAGGATCTTTACAGGGGTACCCAAATATCTATACAAACAGTAATAAGGTCCAATCCAGGGAAAGGGAAATTAGTTGTTCATCCTTCTAGAGTTACAAGACCATTTTCAGACAGTCGCACATTTCTGAGTGCTAATATTGTAACTCTAGCACTAAAAGCTATATTGTAACTTCGACACTGTGCAAGTTTTTACAAAATACAGATTAATTTATAAAACAGAGAGAGCCTACGAGTGTTTGACAAAACTACTCAGAGTCGGTATTAATTTCTGCATGTTACAGCCATACAAGTGTTGATCGAATGCCAGTAACCAAGTATGGTGTTATGTAATGAAATTTGGGCTCTACAAGAGTGAAGACCATTACAAATTTATCAGGAAACAAAAATATAAAGATTGTAATTGAGTGGGTGAATATTGTTCGCTATAAATTTTAAGTATCTAGCTATGGGAAAGATGCATGGTTTGGAAAAGGTCCTGAAGGATCTTGCTAAGGTACAACAACAGTTAGCCTAGATTTCACAACCGGATAAAAGGACAGAAATTCTCAGCATATATGATGAGTACAACACTCTTCCTCCACAGGTTCAGAGAGATTTAACCTTCTCTAACTTCTTGGACTTCCATTCAAAGCTTCAACGCAAAACTTTAATGGAAAGGAAGCAGTGTCAGGATTTGGCTCGAGATCTACTTGCACAAGACAGGTGCAGAAATTTATATGAAGAGTTTCCAGCTATCATTACTCAACCTATAAGTGAACAAAAAACTAAGTCAGTTATTGAAGAAAAGCCTTATGAGGTTGACACTGAAGCAGGAGATTGCAAAACAAATATTGAACCCCTGAATGAAGGAGAGGCCAAAGAAAAGGTAGCAAATATATAGGTTTCAGAATATGAGGAATCATGTGATTTCTATAGCAGCACATTGCGTATGCATAACGCTGGTTTGGATGACCCATTAAATAATACATCCCAAAATGACAATGATGAGAAGCATACCTTGAAGGGTCAGTTGAAAGTCAATAATGATGCTATTACTGCAGCTCTTACTCACCATGATAGAACTCACCAGATCATTGAGGATCTTTACAGGAAAGCTCAGATAGAAGCAGGACAAGGTGGTATAAGGATTGGACCTGATGTTGCAGATTTACAGGGGGTCAAAACAACATTTGGGGATTGGAAATCAGAATATCTATGTTTACTTTCAGATTGTGACTACCTGTTACAGGTTGCTGTAAATTATGCTAAGCATTTGAGGGGAAAAGGTGACGAGGTTAATAAGCTCAACAGAGAGCTTAATGTTGCTCAGGAAATGTTGAAACACACGTCTTGCGCTTCAGGAAGCAAGAAATCAGATTTTTGCCACTAGTCAGTATAGGGAACAGGATGACAGGGAAGGGTCCAAATTCGTTCAGGAGGTGATTCAGGAACTCGATAGCATACAACAGACCTATGACTTGGATAGCTGTCCCAAAAGATCTTTTGACCCTCCAGAGTATCTTTATGAGTTGGATAACTTTCAGGTGATCGACAATTTCTTGTTTGAGATGGATGTTGACTTGATATTTGATAATCCTTTCTTTGAGCTAGATGAGGAAGGTATTTTCTATCCCCATGATGTAGTTGAGGTCAATTACAGAATTTGGGACCCGGGGTCAACTGTTAGAGGTGAATCTTGGTCACCAGGTTGGAGTAGCGAGATGAGCTCAGTTGCTGTGCAGTGTGGTTTTTACACCAGCAATCCAGGATGGGCAGTTATGTCTTGTGGCATGATGGGTGATGTGCCTTTCCGTGCACTACCTCTCGTTGATGGTGAGATGTCTCGTTTTGGCGAGCATCCCTTGGATCATTCCTCTTTCCTCACAGCCGTGGCTCCTCTACACTATCATACTGATTCATCCAGTACTTATGGTATTGAGAGATAGTTATGGAATCCATATGCTGATTCAGGAATTCCAGTAGAGTTGGTTAGTGCATCGCATGTTGGCCACATTATATGGGATGCATTTGGTTTTCCATTCAGCCCACCTACGGAGAACTTTCTTTCCCGATTATTGTAGAGGTGTGGGGTGAGTGATTGGTTTGGTATGCTTCCTCGCTTGCAGATGGAAGCCTTGTCCGACAGTCTGCGTATCTTGCCTCTTCAGTACAATTTCCAGTCCGGGCGACAGATCAGAGGGGCAGTGTTATGGCAGTTGGACATTTCTGGTGATTCACTCAGTAGGGGCATCAGGCCTCAGGATTTTTCAGCCAGCTAGGGAGATGGATGGCCCTTTTTCTTATGGGATTCAGGAGGGACATACTTGCGGGTGGTATTTGTTCAGGGAGTCGATTGGTGTGAGGTTTGGTTTCCCCCTGCATCTGACCGTAGAGGTGCCAGTGATCTCAGTTGGCGTGAGGTTCTCAGTTGGGTTGAGGACTTTTTCACAGATGATGGCAACACAGGGCAGTTTGGTATGACTGATCCTGTAGTGATTTGGGATCCTGACATTAGACTGGTTGTTTTGTTGCTGTGTGAATGGCTTCACAGGTCAGGGCATAATATCTGTTTTAGTTTCACACGACAGGTTGGTGGAGCAGTTTCCCTAAGGTTGGTTTGGGATCCAGGTATTATGATTGCAGCATGCAGATACTGATTGCTTGAGGGCAAGCAATCTCCGGGAAGGGATGATTTGTAATATCCCCTTTTGGGCACATTATCTCGTGCCTTATAGTTAGCCTTTTCATCATGGTTCGGTGGGCTAACCGAGGTTTGGTAGAGGATCAGAGGGGTGTTTGGCCTAGGTGTTTTCAGTTTCAGGCCAATCGGATCAGTTTCCACAGGGTTTCCAGGGTGCTTGCTATTTATAGTAAGTAGGAAGAACTCATTGTTCCTGGCATTTCAGTACTGGACTCGGAGCGTCTCGCCAAGAGCTTTCCGACAAGCTATCCCACGTCTCCATCCGAGTTCGTTTGGTCCTTCGTTTTAATGCCAAGAGATTCATCACTTTATTTTATTATATCACTTTATAACCAACGGTTATATTTATTTAAAAAGTGACTTTAAGTGAGAATATGAAAAGACGGAGAGGGGAAACTAAGTCACAGCCATTGCTTTAAAAGAAGAATTGAAGGCTCATTTGAGATATGCTTAGTTTTGATATTATATTTTTATCTCTTGGAGATATTAGGAAGCTTCAGCTTTCGATTATAGCCGTGAGGACGGAAAACCTTTGGCTTAGAGGTGGATTGGACGTAGCCCCAGTTCATCAATGGTGCGGATTCATAGCAGAGTTCGCCAGTGTGTTCACAGGTTCTTCATCACCCGATCTTACTGTTATTTATGTATTTCAGATTGGGAAGTTTGTTATTCATGGTTATTGTATTGCTGGTTATTGTATACAATACCATTTTCTGAGGAGTTATTGCAATAATATTTGCTGTTTATTTCATTTAAATAAATATCCGGTGCATGCAAATATATGTTTAAATCTTTCGGGTTACATTTGGGAAATTTTTGGAAAATGGCCGGTTAGGGTCATTACATAGTCACAGATCCCATACATCAGTGGGGAGCTCCCTTCATTCCCATAGGCGCGAGCGACCTCGTATACCTGCTAGGGATAGGCCTTTATTTCCACAGTTTAGACCCGGTGAGCAACCGGAACAGGTAGAGCCACCCGAGGTGGGATTCCAAGAGTCAGTTATGCCAGCCACAGCTGAGTGGAGAGCTCTACCTCCAGAGGTTAGGATGTTTTTCCTCTTCCCCAGTATTTTGCATAGCGTAGAGATACTACTAGGTTCAGAGGTGACAGGGGACATAGGCCTCAACAGAACAGTGACCTCAATGGGGCCACCAGGAAGATCACACTGGCTACATATGATGGCACTAATGGTGCAAGTGCACGAGCTTGGGTGCACAAGCTGGACGTTTATTTATCCCTGAGACCCATGCCTCATAGAGAGGCTATACATTTTGTTGTCCTGCATTTAGACGGAGTTGCTTATGACTGGTGGCACCATGGATTAGTCTCCCAAGATCACGCCATGGTCCAATCCTATGCAGAGTTCACTGAGCGGCTCATTACCAGATTCGATTGCAAGGACACAAAACTTTACTATAGGGAGCTGGCACATCTTAGACAGTCAGGTTAAGTGGAGACTTATATTAATGATTTCCAGCGAATTTCAGTCATGGTACCTGATATGCCTCAAAGGCGTAGTGTGATACTTTTTATAGAGGGATTGCAGGACAGCCTTAAGGGGTTGGTACGAGCATTCAGGCCAGATACTCTCAAGGAGGCCATTGATGTGACCTTGAGACTAGACACCGCTCCTACTTATCAGACAAATAAGAAGCCATTCAAGGATTCTCGGCCTCCATAGAAGGCCAACACTTCTCAGGGTAGAGGTGGACCCTCTTCTAGACCTCCCCTGATGGACTAGAAGACGAGGAATGATTTGAGGAGGAAACTATGTTTCTTCTATAAGGAATCATGGGAGCCAGGACACCGCTGCCTTGGTAAAGGCAAGTCCTATTTGATTGAGGTGACATCCGAGATGGGAGATGATATCCCTGACACTGATACTGAGGATAGCCCAGAGGAGATTGAGCAGGAACGTCCGCAGTTAGAGTTAGACACTCCTGAGCCCTTGGCGTCAGCCAAAGTGACTATGGCTACCCTCTCCAGTTATCGCAGATTTCACGCCTATTGTTTGAAAGGTACACTCCGGGGCTAGCGGGTTATGAGCTTGGTAGACACAGGCGTCACACACAACTTCATTGATCAAAAGTTAGATGATAGGCGTGGGTTGCAGTATGAGGAGTTTGATGGTTTTGGAGTGAAGGTTGCAGATGGTGTAGTTTTGGGTTTTACCAGGAGGATTCCTCAGCTTAGCATTCAGATGGGGGATTATACTTTGACATATGACTTCTATGTGCTCCCGCTAGAGGATTATGATGTGGTTTTGGGAATGCAGTGGTTGCAGGGCATTGGGCGATACATTATTGATCACCACCGTATGCAGTTAGAGTTCCTTTCCGGAGGAAGGAAAACTATTTTGAGGGCAGCTTCAAATGGTGAACCTAGAGAGGTGTCTTCACGCAGGATGGAGACTATAATTAGACATGATGATGTGATTTGGGCTACACATTGTTTTGTGAAGTCCAAAACACCTACACCTCAGGATGGCAGGGTATTTCATGTTGATATACAATTAGAGATGGATCGGCATGGTTGAGTTTTTGGTGATATACCCCATGGTGTACCTCCTGATAGAGGGTTTGAGCATGGGATAGAGATGGAAGATGGAGCTAAGCCAGTAATTACCACTCCATATCATCATCCTAGAGCATACAAGGATGAGATTGAGAAGACCATTCATGAGTTGTTGGACATGGGATTCATTCGCCCTAGCTCTAGTCCTTTTACCTCTTCTGTGGTGCTGGTTAAGAAGAAGGATGGGACTCTGCGGATGTGTATAGACTACAGGGCCTTAAACAAGAAGACAATCAAAAATAGATACCCCATTCCACGCATTGATGAGTTTTTGGATGAGCTTCATGGAGCTTTCTACTTCTCTAAGATTGATCTTTGTTCAAGCTATCATCAGATTCGTGTACAGGATGAGGACGTACACAAGATTGCTTCGTTGTCACTATGGGCATTATGAGTTCTTGGTGATGCCTTTTGGTCTCACAAATGCCCCTGCCACTTTCCAGTCCTGTTCGAACCATATTTTCAACAAGCAGTTGAGGAAATCGGTTCTACTGTTTTTTGATGATATACTGATTTACAGTTGTACATGGGAGGATCATCTCAGGCATATAGAGGAGGTACTTAGCATCATGGAGAGTCAGCCTCTATTTGCTAAGTTGTCCAAATGTGAGTTTGGACTTAGGGAGATTTTATATTTGGGCCATGTGATCAGTGCTGATGGGGTGAAAGTACATGAAGAGAAAATTCATGCGATTCGTGATTGACCCTCTCCCAGGAACATTACTGAGTTGCACGGGGTCCTAGGTTTATGTGCATATTACCGGAGATTCGTGAGGGGATTCTCTTAGTTAGCAGCACCTCTGACAGATCTCACGAAGAAGGGAGCCTTCAGATGTACAGAGCAGGCACAGGGAGTCTTTGACAGACTCAAAGAGGTTATGAGCGGATGTCCGGTTTTGGCACTCCATGATTTCTCGCAGCCTTTTGTACTTTAGTGTGATGCTTCAAGTGAAGGCATAGGGGTTGTTTTGATGCAGGATAGACATCCCATTGCCTACAAGAGTAGGAAGCTGCGTGATAATGAGAGATTGTATTCTACCTATGATAAGGAAATGTTGGCTATTATGCATGCATTAGCCAAATTAAGACAGTATCTCGTGGGCAACAAATTTGTGGTAAGAACTGACCACAATAGTCTGAAATAATTCCTTGATCAAAAGGAACTCAATGATCGTCAACAAAAATGGGTAAGCAAGGTTCAAGCCTATGATTTTGACATAGAATTTATTAAGGGGAAGAACACTGTTGTTGATGCACTCTCTAGGAAACCATCACCTGCTGCCCTATGCTCATTAAGTGATATTTCAGCAGATTGGAAGGCTCAACTTTTAGTTGAGTATTCCAAAAATCAGCATGCCTGTGAGATCATGGATGGATTGGTACAGGATGATAAATACAGTGTGGTTGATGATGTCATCTAATACAAAAACAGAGTCTACCTTGTTCCTGAATCACAGTTAAAGGGACAAATTTTGCGTGCTCTCCATGATACCCCATGACAGGGCATCCAAGTTATGGTAAGACATATAGAACAGTACGGGAGAGATTCTCCTGGAAGGGTCTCAAGGATGATGTCTTACGCCATGTTCGTGAATGCATGACTTGTCAGTAGAACAAGTCAGAGCATACATCTCTGGCTGGTTTGTTACAGCCCTTGCCTATATCGGAACAGAAGTGGATGGGAATCTCTATGGATTTCATTACAGGTCTTCCTTGAGTGCAGGGGAAAGATTGTATTTACGTTGTGGTGGACAGGTTGACTAAATATGCCCACTTTTTTCTGATAGCAGTTGATTTCAAAGCATCTCAGGTAGCTGAGCTATTTTTCAGGGAGGTGTTTAGACTCCATGGTCTCTCTAAGACCATAGTGAGTGACAAGGACAGAAGATTCACGAGTTCCTTTTGGCAGGAACTTTTCAAGCTCGCAGGCACAGAGTTGACACCTAGTACTAGCTACCACCCTCAGACGGATGGACAGATGGAGATAGTTAATAAGTGGATTGAGGGGTATCTGGGTAACTATGTGTCCGGGCAGCAGAAGGCATAGGTGCGTTGGTTGTCTATGGGCGAGTATTGTTATAGTACTACACACCATATGTCTATTGCTATGACTCCTTTCAGAGCCCTCTATGGTTACAATGCATTATCTTTTGTTGATCTGGCTGTAAGTGACAGTAGGGTTCCTTTGGCACAAGATTGGTTACAGGAGAACCGGGATATCATGAGATCTCTCAGGGAGAATTTGCAGCACACACAGAATCAGCAAAAGTTCTACGCTTATCGGCACAAGACTGAGAGGTTATTTGAGGTGGATGATATGGTTTTCCTACGGCTGCAGCCTTACCGACAGAGCACCCTTAAAACGGGTGGAGCTGAGAAGCTCAAGCCTCATTTTTACGGGCCATATAGGATTCTCAGGCATGTTGGAGAGGTTGCCTATGAGATTGAGTTACCACCTGACAGTCGTATTCATAATGTGTTCCACGTGTCTTGTCTGAAGAAGGCACTAGGGCAACATATTGTAGCGTCTCCCGATCTACCTCCCTTGGATGACGAAGGTAAGCTGACCTTGGTTCCTGAGGAAATCTTGGAGGAGAGGGAAAGCCGGCTGAGAAGCAGAGTGATTCGGGAGTACTTGGTTCGCTGGAGAGGTCTCCCTATAGAGGAGGCCACTTGGGAGGGCGAGGCTATTTTGCAGCATTCGGCTTTGCAGTTGCTTGTGGGCAAGCATCTCTGAGAGGGGAGGACTGTCATGTCCCATCTTTAGCTCTGTCTAGCAGAGACATGAGAGTTAGCCTATTATGGGGTCTCGTAGGTTGGCAGTGGTGGTTAGAGACTCATTCAGGTTATTCAGTGTTCGGATTTGGTGTCTCAAGCAGTAGTAGACCAGTTGGGAGCAGTTCCTTGATTTTAGGAGGGGGATTCCTACTTTTTAGGAGGTGGTGTCAGCTTCCAGATTTGAGGTTCTATAAGGTCATCCCTTGGTTTCAGTTTCAGGAGATTTGGGTGTGTTTCCTAGTTTC
>MU223627.1:630187-663586 GCA_018584345.1 Thuja plicata
TATACATATCATTTATTAATAACTAATATATATATATATATGAGTTCGTTCCAATATATATTTATCAGAGAAATATATATATTAACAATTATTATTAATATTATATATATATATACATATATATATAATATATGCATAGTTAAACACAAACGAACAATATGTTAACACAAACTTCTCATTCCTAAATCAATGCAGCCATGGCTTTTCCAATATTTTCAAAATCATTAACCTGCCTTGTACTTCCTTAAGAATGAAGAATTTCTATGAGACAAATCTTGCAAACATATGCCTTACATCAGCAGTTTTCATACTCATTATGAGAAAAAAATTGAGTAAAGATTGCGGTATGTTTAAAAGATGTGTTTACATGTGTAGTTGAAAGTGCAATGCTTCCAAAAAGCTCCATTTCCAAGTCTTAGTTGTTCCAAAAATGGTGATTGCAAAACTCTCCTTACATGTAGTCATTCATGAAATTCAATATGCAACACCCACAAAGAGTTCCATTTGCAAGTCTTGGTTTTTTCCCAAATTCAGACGTTTTCGTATCCATTACATGTACTGCTACATGTAATAAAAAATGTAAACATCCCAAAAAGTTCCCTACCTTTTCCATATCCCAAGGGGAACTTTTCATACCAACTACATGTTCAGAAACATGCAGTCACACTGAAAACTTCCACTACTGTTTTTTCCAAGAGGGGAACTTTTTACCTCGACTGCATAAGTTGTTGCATGTTTGAAATACACTTGCACCTTCATATGCGGTGCACTTTAAAACTTCCAAATTGCATCCATGGCCCACAAGGAGCAACTTTTTCACTTCAGCTTTGCTTGAAGCCTAGTTTGGACAACAATCTACCAATTTTCAAAATCAAATGCTGCAGGTGTTTATCCAAAGTCAAAAGAAGCAACCATCAGGCATGGAGGAAAGATGAAATCCAAGTTTCATCCATTTTAGAATGCTTTCAAAACTGATCCCAAGCAAGTGACAGTGAATCAATAAGAAGGATCATGAACGTCTTTCCAGTAATGGGTGAAAACGAAGATCATTGATGTTACCAAGTGCAAAAGTCAGTATTGTTTTCTCCAGATGTTCCCACTCATTCACAGATTTGAAGATTTCCAGCAATTGGCAATCTGGTGACAAAAACATCTCTTTGATAATAGATTGATGTAATAGGGGTCGTGTCTTGTCAGACACTTAGTTTATTTTTCATCATGCATTCTATAATATAGTTTTGACAAGTTGCATGTAAAGCAAAATTTGCAATTACATATTTCATTGCATGTAATCACATTACATAGGACTGTAATGTTGAATAAATCAATCGTAGGTAGTTAGTTGTTGAATAAGTCTCGATTAGTTGGGTTTCTCCCACTTTTCGCTCTCAGCCCCTCACCTATAAATAAAGGAGAGTGCTCATTGTAATAGATATCTTTTTGCATAGCAAGAAAACTCTGGTGAGATTGTGCAAGTACAAACTTTGCTTACATTTGTGCAAGCTTACTTTGAGTGAATAAAAAGCAGGTGTTTTGCAATCTTTGAGTTGAGGGAGCTTGTGGATTTATTATTTGTGTTGTTATAAGGAGGATCTTGAATTTGATTTTGTATAGACTTTGCGCTATAATTGTCAATTTGAGCTAGTTACAGTCAATACATAGTCTTTGAGCTGTGATTCATAATTTTATTAAAGATAGAGTAGAAGGTTCATGTGCTTTAAGTCTTTGTGCTTATTCTATTGAGATCTTGTAGTTTGAAATTATTGTGAGATAATATATAAGTCTTTGAGCTTATATACATATTTCCTAGTCTATTATCAACTAGTTCGGTTAGCATTTAATCTTTCGGTTAATTCTAAGTTTATTGGTATTATTGTTTCAGCTAGTCTCTAAGTTTGAGGTTAGATTCTTGTTGAGTTAGTAGCAATAAGAAGAGTGCCTCCCCTAAGTTGAGAGGAGAGATTTATTCTCACATACTGTGCCTAAATAGTTCATTTTGAAAGTAGTGTGCTTACGGCTTCTTACAAAATATTTAACCAACAAGGGTGGCAGATATTGTTCATGTGGCCTTTGTCTTTTATGAACATGGTGTGATTTGCCGATTTAGGGGTTTATGGCCCAATCTCTCGGAGTTACATGCTTGGATCTTCCATCATTTGGAGCCTATCATAATGGGTATTGTCCATATTTTCCCTATCTCTAAAGGGTTTTTCATTGCTAAATTTGAGAGTGTCATAGATAGAGATAAGGTTTTGTGTGACCATTTTTTTAGTTGGGAAGATCGATTCATGCTGATGGTTAAACCATGGCATCTCGATTTCAACCCTTCTACTGAAACATTCAACAAAATGCCTATCTGGGTTAGACTCCCCTACCTCCCCCTTCATCTATGGGTAGATTCTTTACTAGAGGAAATGGGCGAGGCTCTTGGGGACTTCCTGATGGTGGACGAGGAATCCTCTGATATTTTTCATTCGACCTTTGCTCGAATTTTTGTGGATTTAGATGTTTCTAAGGGGCTTCCTGTAGAGATTAAGCTTGTTTCTCCAAAGGGTAGCTGGAACCAACCTCTGGACTATGAAGGGATCCCCTTCAGGTGTAGAAGATGCTTCAAAACTGGTCATGTGGCGGCTCAATGCGAGCTTGAGAAAATGAAAAAGTCTACTTCATGGTGGAAAGGGGCTTCTTCTCAGCATTATTTTGTTGAGAAGTCCTCCCAGAGGAGCTTCTCCCAGGTGGTTGCGCAGGAAATCCCTGCATCTTCTCCTCCTGTTGGTTTGGAGCCGGTTGCTGGTGGTGGTGAGGCCTTTGTGTCGTAGGCTGATTGTGTGGATGCTTCTCTTGCTGGTGATTTCGGGTTGGTTGGTACTGCTGGGTCTCTTCCTGTTGTGTCACTTGATTTTGCTTCTACCGGTGTTAGGGTTCTTGCTGTTGTGAGTAGTGTTGTCTCTTCTGATGGTGTTAGCCCCACTTTTCAGGCGGTTGCTCTTTCTGACGACAATATTGCTGGTGTTACTGCTGCTGGCCCTGTTTCTCAGGAAGTTGTTGGCCATATCCCTGGTTCTTCTCTAGGGGTTGTTGGCACCCCCCTTTGGGTGTTGGGCGTCCAGAGCTGGATTTGTTGGCTTGGCAGGGTGTGTTTGCTAAGGTGGATGAGGGTTGGATTACCGTCATAGGAAAAAAATTAAATCACCTCAGCCCTCTTTTGATATGACTCTTCGTTCCCAAAAGGGTAAGACAAAAGGTAAATCTTAATAGTTTTTATAGGCTGGTTTGGGCTGGATTCTTTGTCCTTCCTCCAGTCTTTGCCTGCATGTTGGTTCTTCATGTGCAAATTCTTTCCTTGTCATGCAACATTTGGTCTTGGTGGTGGGAGTTTTCTGGTTTTCTCCCCCTTTCTCGGTTTTGTCCCATCTTGGTCTTGTCCTGTTTCTTGTAGTGGGTGGTCTTGAATATCTTTTGTTTTGGGTTTCAAGTCCCACCAAAACTGTTATGTTCAGGGTTTCGGGTCCCTTCAAAACCTGTTTTTCTCTCTTAATCAAAACATTTTCTTTCTTTTTTTCTTTATTAATGCATACACACAAATAAATATATGGAGTCCAATTCCAAATAGAAAGTACAACACATTACATTAATCTCAGAAATTATAAAACAGTTAACTGTATATACAACCTCAAAAATTGTATTGCAAATTTTACTTAGCTCATAATAGTACATAATAACAATTTTAAGAAATGTTCCACAAGGATGCATCTTTGGGGTTTGGGTGATGCCCTAGAACTTGGAGTGGATTCCATAAAAAGCTAAAACACCACAAAATAAGAAAAAGTAACTTAGAAAAAAGCTAAAGGGGGGAGGATTGTCATTGAAATTTCATTACATTGTATTTAATTTTAAAAATTCAACCCCTTTTTGTGTATTTAAGTTATTTTAATAGCATGCTCTCACCATCCCTAAAATTTAAAAAAAATCATTGACCCCGAAATTGTGCTCCCAAATCTTGTCTCAGAAACTCAAACAAACATTGGTTATAAGTCCATGACCTATTCATCAATCCTATCCAATAACTACCACTGTAGTTGGCGCACAATGCCTATCGTTATGTTTCATAATATTGGTTATCCGCCAATGTATTAATTGTCCGTATTGAGCTGGTTGTCGCTCTCAGGTAGTTGTAAGTGTCGGTTGGTTGATGGTTTTGTTCCTCTTGGCAACCATTCAGTCCTTAAAATATGTTGTGTATTGCCAAGGAAGGGGGTATGGTATAGTTGGATGAACTGTAATCCTTGGCTGACCATCTTTGGTTTTCTTCTCTATAAAGAATTTATGAGCGGATAAAGATATATTTTACTCCTGTATATGGTACGTACTGCCATCTTTATTATTATTTCATGTATGTGATTTACTAGGTATAGCACTAAACATCCGAGACCCCACGAGGGGTGCTGCCCATCGACCCTCGCAAGGGGCGTTGCCCCCAAACCCCCATTGAATTTTAGAAGTATGCTACAATGTTGAGTTTGCACAGTACAAGTCATTGTCTACACTCTTGCCATTAGTCTTCTTGAATATTGCTTGATGTATACTTTTTGTTTGGAAGGCGACTTTTTCTTTTGGGGGGGATGATGTAGTCAATGCACAATGCCTATTGCTATGTTTGATAATATTGGTTATTTATCAATGTATTAGTATTAAGTGGGTTGTCACTCTTGAGTAGTCCTAAAGTGTCGGTTGGTTGACGGTTGTGTTCCTTTTGGCAACCGTCGGGGCCTTTAAATATGTTGTGTATCGCCAAGGAAGGGGGTATGGTGTATTCGGATGAATTGTAATCCTTGGCAACCATCTCTGATCTTCTTCTAGGTAATGAATTAATGAGTGAATAAAGATATATTTTACTCCTATATCTGGTACACACTGCCATCTTTATTATTATTTCATGTATGTCATTGGAATTTCAGTACATTGTATTTAATTTTAAAAATTTCAACCTCTTTCTGTGTGTTTAAGTTATTTTAATAGCCATGCCCACATCATCCCTTAAATTCTAAAAAACTTTCATTGACCCTGAAATCGTGTTCCCACACCTCCTTGTCTCAGAAACTCAGAGAAACACTGGTTAAAATTCCATGACCTACTTATTTTCAATCCTATCCAATATCTACCACTTCCATAAGAAATTACCTTAAGTCATTCTGCGTGATATTAAACAACTCAAATTCCTGGAAGTATTGTTTAAGTGAAAATCTGCTTCAGTGCAGAAATATCCAGAGTCTGGCTTATCCCAGTGCTTAGCTGGTTCTTTAGTAACATGGGCATCTCTGAAATACCTACAATATTAATAAAAGTACCTTTTGAGCTGGTATCCTTCATCTTTTCTTCCTTATTTAACAAGAGGTAGAAAAACTGAGTCAGATGAAGTGCTAATTCTCTTCTTGGTTTGCACTGCCCATCACATCCGACTTGATATTACGGGAGCCTGGAGCAGTGGCCATCTGACATGTTCTCTTTTTCACCTTCTAGACTTTGTTCAATTTTTCCCATGATTTTCCAGTTCTTCCTTCTATGACTGAGTAATGGATTGACCCTCTTTAGTTTTTTTCTTTGAATTTGTTTGTTGTGGTTATCTAAACATCTTGCATATCGGTTCAAATTATGCTGTTACATATGCCATGGTTTTTTAAGATTATTTAGCTAGAGCTTTGGGAATGTGGCTCACACTTCTCACAGAGGGAATTAGCACTCCTCAGATGAAGTGCTAATTCTCTTCTTGGTTTGCACTGCCCATCACATCCGAATTGATATTATGGGAGCCTGGAGCAGTGGCCATCCGACATGTTCTCTTTTTCACCTTCTAGACTTTGTTCAATTTTTCCCATGATTTTCCAGTTCTTCCTTCTATGCCTGAGTAATGGATTGACCCTCTTTAGTTTTTTTCTTTGAATTTATTTGTTGTGGTTATCTAAACATCTTGCATATCGGTTCAAATTATGCTGTTACATATGCCATGCTTTTTTAAGATTATTTAGCTAGAGCTTTGGGAATGTGGCTCACACTCCTCACAATCAACTTGTGGGGATACTGCTTTAACTAATGCTCTACTAGCAGGGATACTTCTACCTTACATTTCAATTTGCAGGGAGATCACTTTTCTTACAATTCAGCTTGTAGGGATTCTGTGCTTCTCTGTAATTTCTTTTTCCTCTAGCTCCTTATACTCGTCTTGTGTGGCTCTTGCTCCCTAGCTTCTCCTATGGGGCTGCTTCTCTTCTTTCTCTTCTCTTCCAACTCCTCCTTGATCCTCTTTTGCCTTCCTCTCACTTCTTTTTCTCCTCCTTGCAAGATTACCGCTCTTCCAGCTCCTCCTGTGGGACTATAACTTCTCCATCTCCTTCACTTCTACGTCCTCTCCTATGACACTCTTGTTCCTTCGAAACACCTCCACCTGTGCATATCCAACATCTATGTGTGGAGTTATTGCACCTACTTTCTTCTACTCTATCTCCTTCCTCTCCTTTCATGCAGCACTCTTGCTCTTGTGCACCTCTAGCCACACACCTCCACCTACTTGTATCAGGAGTACTGTGCTAGCTCCTCCAACACCACTTGTGGGAATACCACTCTACCAAATGAAGTGGGGATACTGATTGAACATGTCCATTGGTGCTAAGATGTCTTTTGGGGGATTTGAACCTTGGTCTCCAACATGAGAATCAAGTGGTCCTACCACTTGACCACAACTTTATTGACATTGTTACATATTGATATATACACCATCTGAAAGTAACTCTTGTCTTCAAGATTTATACTTGTTAACTTATCCAAAGCATTTTGTAACTTAAAATTTTCCACCTTGCACATTTCCTTCTGTTGCTCTTACCTCCATGCTTCCGATAATTGTGATTTTCCTGTAGTATGTTAATTCCTGATACTAGATGTTGTATTTCTTTTATTTCTTTCGGCCATAAATTTCATTAAAATTCTTGATGAAAATTTTAGCTCTTGTTTCCAAGTCTTCCCAAGGTAAACCTCAAAGCAATTTCCTAGCTTGAGGTAACAAAGAATTTAATTTATTTGCAACTTATTTAAACGGTGCATTACTCTCGAATTCAATATTTATCTCAGTTTTCTTATTTTACGTGTATCTTTACCCATTTGTTCTTATATTCTTGCATTACATTGGGAAAAATAGGTCCATATGGAAACTGATTAAGCAGCTACAGGTAAGCCAACAAGAATAAGCTCAACAATTTGTCAGCAAACATATCATATATCATTGCAGTTTTCTTGACAGGTACTTGGTAAATGTTTTATTTGCACTTATTATTTTATCTCTGCCATTTTCACTACAAGTTCACATAGAAAATTTGAACTTTCACTATGGTATCACAACCATGGACTTGTGCTGTATCTTTGGAAATCTCTCTTGTGTACATCAAAATGGTGTATGATTTATTAAATGTTATCAAGGTTCTTGGTTTGTAATAGTATCCATGTTAGAAAGTTGTTATTAAGATGAGATATCTTTAGAAAAGGTTTCCTTCCATTTGTAAATTGAACACCATGCATTACTCTCATGTTCTCAACCGATGTTCCACAAGGATGCATCTCACTTCAAAAATTAGAAGTTTTGGGAAATGAACATCCCCCTGCCACCCCTCTATCACCACCATTGTCTCTAAGACATCTTTGAGATATTTCCCTCTAAGAGAAGACATTTCTGATACATGCCTCCTGGCCCCCACTCCTACACCTCTTCCCTCCCCCACCACCAATGGGGATGTTTAAGGGATTTTGAAACATCTAGGGGTCTCCTGGGCATCCCTTGACCCTAACGAAACACAAAGGTGTTCCTCGTGAGAAGTGCTAAAAAATGTATTTTAGAAGAACATAAAAAAATATTGATTCTAGTGCCTATAGCCCCAAGCCTAATGGCTAATGGGCCCTACCCACACACCCAAGGGCCTCACAAAAACCTATGAGAAGACATTTCAGTTTCATTCCAAATCACAAAATAAGTTCATTGATCTAAGCTGAAAGCAAGTAGTGGCAGCAAGCCAAGAGTAAGAAGATTTTAAGAGAGAGCATTATAAGAGGGAAAGTGAGATCAGAAAGAAGACCTAGAAAAGTGAAAACATTTGCTAGATTCAACCAATCATTCAGGCCTCAAGGTAACCATTTCTTATTTAATTATTTCTCACTTCTGATTTTTTTATTTTTAGATTTTCATTTCATTCTTAAATAATAATATTCTTAATTCTGAAATTTATTTTAGTTTGTAGGCTTGTAGCTTTGTTTTAAATTTCAAAATTAGAAGTCAAATTAGGATTTTATCTTGTGTATACTCTGCTTCTGCATTTCGTGCAACCTGAAGTAAGAAAAATAAAGCGAGATCCTTGTTTGACCATTTAAGTATTTTACTTTACAATTGTCAATTTATGACAGCAGTATTTAAGTTTTTAATTTATTTTTGAATAATTTGAAAGCTATTTTTAGAAATTATTGCATCAATATTTGACTATATCTTAAAAACAATCATAAAATTTAATTGTCAAATCAGTATTTTAACTGTGTATCTCTACTTCTACACTTCATGCGACCAAAAGTAAGAAAAAGAAGAAAATCCCTATCCTAATCCCTTGCATTATGCAGGGTTTGAATTTTAATATTTTAATTATAAACTTTTAAATTTTATCGTTGTTTCTTGTAGTGTCACTCTGAGTATGGGTTCTCATAGCATGAGTGGCGATGAAAGTGATCCTCAAGATGTTGAAGTTCAAATTGAATTTAATTATGCACTTGATGATCCAAGTATAGAAGCAAATGAATGAGGGAGTGCAAATATTAGTTGCCCTTCCAAAACTGCCAAAATATGCTTAGGGTCCCCTCAATCTGAAGTCCCCTTTAAGAAAATTTGCAACTAAGTTGCAATTAAAGATTGGGACATTTGGGGGCACTGGATTGTGGAAGTGCCACCTTTGTAAACTTGAATTTCGAGGGTAGAGAAGCTTGTGGTTGTACATAATGCCCATTGAACACAGTCCGATGCTGAGAGGTTGCTAAAAACTTAATAATATTATCCCAGATCTGAAATGTCTTAGTTAATGTTCAACACAAAATAAGATAAGGATTGCAGATACACAAAAACAAAAGAGCACTAGATTTACTTGGAAAACCCAAAATGGGAAAAACCACAGCGAGAAATGAACTCACTATATCCAACAATTTGATTACAATGTTTTCACCTAAATTCAAGGAACTCATTGTCCCTATCAATTTAGGCACATTACCGATGATTACACTTGATCCTTAATGAACAAAATAAGCACTCAGTGATTCATCATAAATCCAACTGAATTTCTTGATCAACAATTCTAAACCTTAAAGTAGCTTCTCAATTCTTTGTTGATCGCTAGATCTTGTCTTCACCTTTGAATCTCACACACTTAGCATATATCCTCACACTCTTACTTTTTCTCATTCATTCTATCAAGATATAGAGTGATTTGTCCACTGGAAATATCAATAAGGCCGGCCAAAGAAAAATAGGCATTATTAATACAAGGTTGGCCACCTTCAATAAAATATAATCAACGCGGTCCACTCCAGAAGGTAGAGAGGACCCAAACACATTCCAAAAGATCTTCTCAAGCAAAGTAATTAATCCATGAGCACCATAATCAATTCCAAAGCTGGACCCAAGGTAACTTGTGAAAAAACATTAAAAAATAGGTTATTGATTGGCCTCAAAAACATTCTCCAATGCATGAAATGTAGTTCGAAGCGAAACACGTCATAGAAAAAGCATTTTAATCCTCTTATCATTCCCTTTGACCAATATCCGAACTCATCCAACACAATCAAGTCATTCCAAATAGCCAAGTCAACCAAAAGCCAACATAGACAACAAGATAGCACATGTGACAACAAATCTTCACTTGCGGAGCAAACCAACAAAAGATATTTGAATTGAAACATCACACAAACCATCTGACCAAGTCCACCAAACCACATACCTTGAAAAACCTCTATGGAGAAATGCAAGTCATTCTCCAAACTTGTTCAATCCATCCTGATAGCTAGCCTTACTTTCAATCAAACAACATAATCAATCTCTGTTAAATAATTAGTTTGGGGACCTGTACCCATGATAGTGGAATATATACAGTAATCATTCATGAAATCCAGAGTCGCAAGCCACCATTATTCCAAATCATTCTATAATAAGATCTTCAAATATTCTTTCCTATACATTTGGGTCTTTTGGAAACAAATTTTCTTCAATGAATGTCTGCACATTCTAGCCTTTTGAAACCAAATCTTATTTTTCAATCAATGTCATGGCCTTAATTACAATTTTAATCCTTATTTTCAAATCTTCTTCATCAATCATATTCTCAATCAACAAACCTTTTGTAGTCAGTCAATGACGCCACAATAGAGATGGCTGACATCAATGACAACACAAACCATAATGCTAACAATCTCTCCCTTTGTCATTGATGGCAACACCAATGACCTTGTCATCATCTCCCAATTTTCTTATACCCCTTTGGCATCAAGGACAAAGGGCAGACCTTCCTTTTAAATTTTCAAGAAATAATCACATTTTCTCACTCAGGTAGTGAAAAAATGTCTTTTTCTGCAATCCAACCTGTAACCATTCACCCTCACTACTCCTCCTAAGAGCAGCCATTGCATTAATCTAGGAGACAAAAGATGAACAATTTTTCTCTCCCTGGAAAGATGCATGCCTCTTATGCATCTAGTTTGAAAAAAGAGGGGCAATAACCCCCAATTTTTGCCTAAGATACTCAAAAGTATCCTTAGCTAGAGCTTTAGTAAAAATATTTGCAATCTACTCCTTGGTAGGCACATATTCCAATTTTACTTCCTTTTATCAACTTTCTCCTTTAAAAAGTGATACCAGATTGAAATATGTTTAGTTTTGGAATGTATCACTAGGTTCTTAGAGATGTTAAGGTCACTTGTGTTATCATATATTATCGAGATTGCCTCATCATAGAATACCTCCTCATCCTTAAGAGTCTGCTTCATCCATATGATTTGAGTATAACAGAATGTTGATGTGATGTATTATGCTTCAACTGTGGATAGAGAGATTGAATCTTGTTTTTACTCATCCAAAAAACTAGCCTATCTCCTAAGAAGAATGCTCCACCATTGGTACTTTTATCATCTGCACATCCAACCCAATCACCATATGCAAAAGCTTTGAGTGAGAAATCACCATCCTTTATGTACCAAAGTCCAAAGTCTGGAGTGCCTTTCAAATATTTGAATATTCTTTTTATTGCGACTTCATGAGATTGCTTCGGACTAGCTTGATATTTGGTAGCTAAATAGACAACATGCATAATATGTGGTCCAGATGTAATAAGATATAGTAATTCGCCAAAAATAGATCTGTACAATTTATGCATCTAGTAGCCATTGGTGTTGCTACTGGCTTGGATTCACCCATTCCAAACTTCTTTAGGAGCTCTTTGATGTACTTGGTTTGTGAAATGAAAATACCATCCTCCTTCGACATAACTTGAAGACCAAGAAAAAAAGACATTCACCAATCATTGTCATCACCTTCGAATATAATATCATTAACATATTCTATTACTACCAACAACTTATTATTTTCCGTTTTAATATAAAGATTAATGTATGTCGTACCTTTGTTGAAGTGTTGTTGCAACAAATATTTATCCAACCTGGCGTACCAAGCTCTAGGAGCTTTTTGGAGACCATACAAAGCTTTCTTAAGCCTACATACCATATCTCAACAATTTCTAGGATTTGAACATTTTTTTGGTTTTTTTCTCTCGAACTCCCATCCTTGTCCACATCCCAACATTCTATTATTTTGTCTCTTCCCCTTTTCCCTCTTGCAAAGTTGCAGAGTTTATATGAATTTCTTGTTCCCTTCTTTGTCCCAACATTCGATACTTATTTGCTCCTAATTTGTGCAACCCTTGATTCCTTGTTTCTGTTTTTATAAACTTGTTTGTTTCTAATAGATTTCTATTTTCTCCCACCTTTGGATTTCCTCTACTTCTACCTCCACTTACCTGTGTTGATTCCCTATGTTTTTCTGCCACATTTCCAATCCCTCGTGTGGTGTTCTGATGGACTTCTTTTGTCTTCCCTTCATCTCTTGATCTCGACTTCTAGTCTATTTCCACCTACCTCATTCGTTTCACGTCTTTTGTGGACTTGCAGGGTTTATTTGATCTTCTTGTCTTTCATCTTTCCGCATCCAAATCTCAAATACTTGCATCCTTTCTTGCATTCTGTTTGATCATTTTCTTGTGAACTTTCAATGTTCCACCTTTCCATTTTTCATCTCCTCTTTCTTATCAAATTCTCGCAAAGTGTTCCAATGTTTTTGTGAGGCATTTCTTCTTATACAGAGTCCATGATGACTTTTGGATTTCCAATCTTTTATTTGAACATATCATCTTGACATTTGGTTCCACATCGTTTGCCTAGATTTCTTACTCGATATTTGATTCTATCCACATGGATAGAATTGATCTATAAGTTTTTGACCACACACTTCACATTTTAAATGGAAACCTAGACAATGCATAATTTATTTAATTTATTAACTCAACTACTCTTAAGATTACAAATTATTAAAATTCTTTGATTATAATGTATGAAGATCTATCCATCTATATGCAAGCAACTAACACATCAAATTATTGATACACAAATTGGGTTTATTTTCGTGTCTTAAAGGCCTCTTTTTTTTTTGGGTAAATGATCTTAGATTAATTGAATAAGTTACTGAATCTTTGTTATTCATTTGAAGAACTCGGAATTGTTTTCATTACAATATTCATGGGATCTTGTAGGATCACCCTCATGAGCTTTATAGAGTTCCAAATGTGGGAGAGAGGATCCTTTTCTCATAGTTGGCCCTATTCATTTAATTATTTTGATAATAGAAGTCTATTTGTTGAAGATTCTTGACTCTAAGTACTTGATATTTGTCCAATGTGGTATTTTGATTTAATCTTTAATTAGCTTCTTAGAAATGCTTAAAGAGTAGCAATCAGGTTTAATTTTGCTCCACCTATAATTAACAAGCACCAACTTTTTGTGGCAACTATATTGAATTCGGCCCAAACTTAACATCCTTTGAAATTGAGATAACAGTTTTACTTGCAAACTAACTTGGATTTAATTATAATATTGCCCTTCTTTTCATCATTACTTCCATTTATTTTTACTTCACCCATAATGTTTTGCATTTGTGAGCCTAATGACTCACTTTTATAGACATGCAAAATATGTTTTGTTGTCATTTTGCTTCCCACAATGTTTACCAATGCTTTTCCTTTTTTTTGTCTCCTCACTCTTTAGCCTCTTATCATTTCTTTCATTCTTGGAAGAAGAAATTTTATTGGAAGAATTACTTTTTCTAGATGTGCTGAGGAGACTCTAATGCATGCATGATTTCATATTAGAGGGGTTCTATCCAAGGGAGTTTAGTCTAATCCTATTAAATAAAAATGTTTTGAATAGAGCCTTTCAAGGCTTAAAATCATTATATTTCCTAAAAAATATGTGATTTCCTAGAAGCGAGACACATTATTATAGGATTGATAGAGGCAAATGGTTATCGAGAAGGGAACAAAGTGAAAAAAAAAATTAATTTCCTTAATTTCTCACAATTATATAGAAGGTCAAAGGCTTAGATGTTAATGTTTTTGATAAAGTAATGCAAAAAAACAAGGGTACTGACCCTATACAACCAACCACAAGGGCGAGAAAGAATAGAAATAGACTAACAACAGAGTAACATTGTCAGCACAGAGACAACCTCAACAGATTAGTAAGATTAGATCATTAACCATCCAAGGGTAAACAACAGTAAGCACCCTCACATCACTATAAAAAACCAGAAGGAACAACTAAACTATACCTAGTAAAGAGCATGAAAACTAGAATAGTAGTAATACTCCTAATGATATCGAACCAAAAAATAATAGAGTCCATTGTAGTGTTTATCATAGTATATAAGAGAGTTTTAAACAACGACCTCTTAGGGTCATTAACAACAATAACTAGAGTATAGGTCCAGAGCAAACTAGTAAAGCCTAAGTAAACATCCACAGGGCCAAAAAGGCCAAGACAAACCAAAATGCAAGAAATAGAGGAAAAGCCCAACCCTTGTTCTTTGGCTTCTTCCATTCATTGGTAAGCATCATCACCACCCAATCTTCCATGAGGAACTGGAAGAGTTCCTTACAGTCCTGCACATCCTTGGTATCGTTGCCAGTGTCAACTTGTAACAAGCTCAAAGTGGCAGTCGAGATGTGCATCACCTTCAACGCATACCTTCAAACATTATACAGTTTGACATCCACCTTTGCAAGCTTCCCATCCACCAGTGCAATATTTTTTTCCACCTCTACAAGTCTCATAGACAACAAATCAGCCTCCCCGAAGCAGAGCCAACATTGCACTTGTCATCCTTGAGCAAGGCCTTACCTTTATCCTTAGCCACGAGAACTATTTTAGTCTCATTATTCTCATGGGTAGGCTTACCAGGGTTGGAATTGGTGCTAGCCGAAACATGGGTCGATCTACTATCCGAGGCAATCTTGGAACCTCATTACCACCAATATCCTCAGAGTCGGAATTGTCTAAGTTCGAGACCTCTTTCATAATTTTTGTTTTTTTGGGTTGCCCTTGACACGGGTGGACCTACGGGGGGTACTGGTCTCCTCAGTTATATCTATATTAAGCATTAGATACAATAGTTCAAGCACAATTACATTACTTGTAAGTGTGAACTAAAGATATCACATATGCCAAACATTGCAATTTATTTTAAGTTTGTAAAATTAATTTTAATTTTTTAAATAATGTATATCAAAATAAAACATTTTGTAATATTTTAAATAAATCAACGAATTCTATCTATTAAAAATATTCAAAAAAAAAAAATTCTCCTACATTTTTCAAAAATAATTATACACTTAGAATTTTTTTCAAAGTTTATGTGTCGCCAATCACATATCAATTGCTTGTATGTTTTTTCCTCTTACAACTTATTACTAAAATCTTCATCATGGAAGTCATTATCATCATCGTAATTGTAGTTTTCCTTTTAGTGGAATCCCAATAGGCATGGGTTATGGAGGAGTTGCTCACAAAGTCATCTGTCTCTACGTGATTGTCACGCAGCCTTTCAATAAGCTTGTAAGTTGGTAATGGGTATTGGGTATTGTACATAGGAACCAAAAAAAAGCCATGATAGGCAATATCAATGAATGATTTTAATGACGTCCATGAGACCAAACAGTCTAAGGAACCAAAAAGCTCTTAGCCTTAAACAATTTCCATATTTCTTTCCAACTCCGATCTTCTTTTATGAATCTTAACCATCAAACCAGTTGTTTGGTTGACCTTATCCTCTTCAAATAAAATGTGCATGTTGTCCACTTTCAAGATGGTTTCATATTGAGCTTGAATATCATCATAGGTTGTGCATTCTATGAGAAAGTGTCATTCGGTTTCAATTGTGCCCGTCCTATAAAAATGGAAGTTCTCTCCTCCCAAGCCTCTTTGGGCCTCTTTCATCTACATGTCTCGCACCTGAGATGATGTGATCTCGTCCTCAATTGTGTCATTAACAACCTTGCTTTCCCTTTAATATCAACCCCTAGATATGCTTTCTCCCCATGCTCCCCGGTTGGGTTGAACTCTTGAATGTAGTAAGCCTTTTTTCTACCAATGTTATTAGTCCACATGGCACTCTAAAAATTCTCTATGACAAACTTTTTTATGTCCACATTTGTATTAGGACACACATGTAGCTTAATATTCTATCTATTCAACCACTTTTTATTTTGCTTCATCCATGTTTTCTTTCTACGGATAAGATCCTCATCCTTCACAATTTTTGGCCAATGTTGGTCGTGCATGTTTTCAACCTTCGTTAAGTAGCTAAGTAACCAAGTTATCGTTAATGCTTGCAACAGAAAAGTCCCAGCTTCTGTTAGAAGAATATCATACGGTACGAAGGTCTTAACTTTGAGATTGCTTATGTTTAGGTGCTTCTGAATTCTCTCTAGCTGTCTCCAACCACAGTTTGACATGTTGCCACCCCAAACCTCGTAGCCGTAGAGAACCATATACATGACCAGCAAACCAAAAAGAGTCTTCGTGGTTTTCTAACCCCAGAGTTCAGTCATTCTACATCTGTTTTGGAGTAAATACAAGGCTTTCTAGCCCCCCGCATCCTTTTCGCTCTACATGTCTCCCAACTGAGTTTATAATGAAAGTCAATCCCAAGATACTTGTATTCTTTCACAATTTCCAGCGGGATGCCTTTAAAAAGGAACGTAATACACTTTTCTTTTCTCCTTAAAGAGAAAATCATGATTTTGGTTTTGGTAATGTTCACCTGCATCCCAACATCGTGGCAAAACTACTCTAAGGCCCTTAAATGATCTCTTAACCCTTGAGCCATATTTTATATTAAAATAAGATCATCGACGTACAAAAGAAGGTTCACCACATACCCTGCCAAATAAACACCTTCCCCCTCTGTTTTGTTTAACCAAGTTTCTAATTTATCAATGTATAACCAAACAAGGTTGGGGATAAAGGACATCCATGCTTAACACCAATGTCACTACCAAAACATTCAGACATTCCTTCATTAGTTCTGATTTTGGCTCTAAATTTGTCATATAATATGTGCATTGCCACTCTATACACGTCTGGGATACCCAATTCTTTCATTTTGTTTCATAGCTTGTCCCTAGGTACCGTATCAAAGGCTTTATTAAAGTCTACAAAACAACAATAAACTTTTTCTCCCTGGTTGTCCCATATTTGCTCTATTAAATGTTGAAGAGTGATGCAATGGTCAATAGTGGAATGCCTAGGATTGAAACCTGCTTGCCATCTTGCCCTTTTCCCTTCACCTTATGCCCAACTACTGATTTTGTGTTCTATCATTCTCCCAAAAAGTTTGCCAAAAAGGGGGTTGACCATAACAGTGTGGTAGTTAAATGGATTATTGATGTCACCACTTTTAAAGAGGTGAATAACCACACTAGTTATTCAATCCACCGAGAAACCATCGTAGATGACACGGTTGAAGATTCCTTTTATGTGAGGTGCAAGGATTTTTGCTCCCCGTTTTAAAAAATCAGCTTGCAGCCCCTCAATATCACTAGCTTTACCTCTTGCCAATTTATTTATCCCTAGCTTGATATCCTCAACCGTGAACAGTTCCTCTGATGTATTCACTATGGGAGGAGTGTTCTCCTCATGTGGACGTTCATAGAGAAACTTTGCATACCCAAGCCATTGAGCATCCGTAATAGTGTTCTCATTTGTTATCTCTCTTGTTGCAGCCCTTTCCAAAACTTTTTCGGATCATGCTTTTTGAGGAATATTAACTCTTTCCTTCTAGCCTTAACGTACTCTTCTTTTTTTGCTTGAATCAATTTTGTGTACCACTTCTTGATTTCTTTGCTTACGTCTTTCCCTCTTATAGATCTCTTTACTGCCTTACATTCCCCATCGTACCATGGATTTGTTGTAAAAGTATTAGTAGCCCTCTTTCTACTAGACGATCTTTTACACGCATTTAAAGCCTTGTGGATTATAGAAATCAGCAAGCTACTATTAACATGCTCCATTCCTCACTAACCTTGTCACCCACCAAGAGGTTATTTGTTTCATGAAATTGTTGCTCAAGCGCCGCATTGAAGATGTTCTTGTTCTCCTGATTTAAGAGGATTTTGCCTTTGTTATTTGTTTCCCTTTTGTGTGTGAAAATCTTTTTTATTGTGTGGGTTGTTTGAAGCAAAGTCCAACTTAACAAATAGAGGCATGTGATCAGATTTAATCTCTATAGGGCATTCACCAATTTCGAACTCAAGCACTCTAGTTGTAAGATTTTGTGAACAATTACAGAGTCAACCACACTCTGCCCATTGTATGTTTTGCACATGATAGCCCCCGAATTTGGCCAACCTCTCATCTCGTTGCAGATAACCAAACCAAACAAACTACACAAGCCCAATAATTCTAATCCAAAATGTGAGACATCTCCATTACCATCTTCTAAGGCTCTTTTCCAAGATTGATCGCTACCCTCTTCCAACCATAGAAGATTATCTTATCTTTTTTCACTATCAATCAGCTGCAAGGATTGATTATTACTTGTCCTAGCATTGAAGACCCCTACTAACATTATGTCACCAATGGTGTTGAATAATGAAATATCCTTTTTCAATGATGCATATGGATCTTCCCTATCTAAATTCTGCCTCTTATAGAACTTAGAGTTTTGCAGGGAAAAGTAGCATGCAACCACCATGAAGGTTATCTCATTATGTAAATTGTAGCCAAATGTATTGTTTATTTGGGTCTTCCTTTTCAAATTTTACAATGTCGTACCACCTCTCTTATAGAACTTAGATTTTTGCGGGGCAAAGTAACATGCAACCACCATGAAGGTTATCTCATTCACTGTAATTTGCAGCCAAATATATTGTTTATTTGGGTCTTCCTTTTCAAATTTTACAATGTCGTACCACCTCTCATGTATAAACATCGTAACTCCACCATGCCCTTTACTTGTCTCATTTCCTTTATTCCAAACTCAAAATTTCCTATAGCCTTCAAAATCTGGTACCTTGCAGCCATCATGTTGATGTGTTTCTACCAAAATGATAACATCATTTCCCTCTGCTATGGGCCCTACCCTAGGACCTCTTCTCCAAGGATAACCTCTGTAGTTCCAACTCATAACATTTAAGCAGTCCCGTGGGGCCTCTAATACCTATTTCTCCTTTGAGAAATGCTCACTAATTTGGGCTTTCCCATTCTTCAACCAAGCCCATTTCCCCTCATTTCTTGTTGTTTTTACCTTTTCCCACTCTTTCCTTTGTTCTTCTTGTTGGGAAAAAGTTAGATCTTCATCTAGATAAAATTGTGTGCCTCTAAGTAGCCTTATATTTTATTAGGATCATATTCTTATCCTCTACATTTTCCAAGGTAACTCGTATGTGCTTGTCTCTCCCTCCATCGGTCTGCTTACCAATCATATTTGTTTGCTGAATACTTCCTATCCACTTCAAATGATCTCTAAGAAAGTCCCTTGTTAGAGTGTCAGTTCTCTCTTTTTCTTCGAAATCTTTCACTCCTTTGATAATAATATTTGCCACTTTGCTAAGCTTGTCTTGTTCTTCTTTTATTTGTATTTTGACTTGTTTCTCTATCATTCCCTTTTGTTTGTTTGCTGATCCATTAACAACTTGAGACCAAGATTTGGTTTCTTCTATCTGCACCCTTAGTTGAGACTCTTTAAATTCCATATCAGCTAAGGCTGATTGAATTTCTTTTATTTGCATTGTGTCCTCTCCTTTCATTAATTCTGACCCCTTACTTCCAACTGCTCTCCATTGCTCCAGTTCTTGTTTTATGGTTTCTAGTTCTTGTTGTCCTATCTCCATTTTGACCTGCATGCTTTAAATTTTTTCCTTTAGAATTTTGTTTTCCCTTTCTATTTTGCTTGTGTACTCTATCGCTTTATACACTTTGTTCTTTACTTCCCAATTTCTTGCTTCTATGACCTCAAGCCTCTTTTTTTTATGTCCATGAGCTCCTCTACATATAGTCTCGAAGACCACATTAGCAGGGTTGAAGTTGGGTTGTAGAAGACTTTGCTATCTAGTTTCTCTTCAGTGTTGTCCACTTTATCCGTTTTCTATTTCTCCTTGGTGCACAAATGACCTGAATTTCTTTCTAGTTTCAGCTTGCTCTTGAATCCTCTCAGTTTCCTTGTTTATCTGCCTTGTTTTCTCCACATTAGTTTGTGCAATCCCGTCTAAGATTTCATTCACACGCGGTAAAATCATTGCAAAACGTTTCTTATGTGATTGTTTTAACTACCGGATTTGCTTGTGTCTTAAAATACCTTTGTATTGTTTCGCATTAACCAGTATCAGTCTTTCGTCTTTACTACATGCCTTCTTTTGAAGAAAATCTAGAATTACTGCCTCCCAAATCCCTGCTAAACCTTCTGTAGTGGTAATAGGTCGAGGTGCTGCATGCATGTTTGACTACTTACAACCCTCCTGATAGAGAAGGTTTAGCATTGGACCCAACAACTGAGGATTGGTGTTGAAATCGACACCTTCCAATATGTTTGGTTGAAAGAGAAGTTTATTGCCTGTTGGAGTATGAAAACCATATATATTTGGGTCATGACAGACCACTGCAAGACTCCTCTCTGACTCATTTTGATTGAGCGTCATTGTGTAAAGTGCCAAGTGTATTTTATGATAAAACCGGTTTTGTGTGTTGTGCTAGATGCGGTTTGTGTTTAACCCATATGTGTTTTAGTTTGCAAGATTTGTTTAGAGCAATTTGGAATGGGAAAGCAGCCAAATGCATGGATATAGAATAAAATAGAAAAGAAGCATAAGGGCCTGACCCAACAAATTCATTGATAGTAGAGCTCCTACCGCACGATACTGTTGTGGAGCCCTTGTTTTTAGTTGTTGTGGACCCGAAAGACACCTTGGACGTGGAGTAAAATGGGACTTGCAACCCCCCATCCGCAATCTGCTCTACCAAGTCCGTTGTTGCCCAACCAAACCCTAGCTTGCCTTCCTTCGCTCGTCGCTCGCCTTGCTCGTGACCTCATTTCTCACTGGATGTAAGAAGAAATGCATTAATATGAATATATTTAGTATGAGTGGAAGGGTTAAATCCATTTGAGAATGTGGTGAAACTAATACTGCACAATTTTGAGTTTGAAGATTGACACCTTGTATTTTTAAGAAATCATGGAGGGAGAATTGGAAGTCTTGCAATCACAATTAAAAAAATCCTAAATTAGGAATCTAGGGTGGGAAAAAAATGGGAGAATGATTTTTAGTTCATCTTTAAGATGATTGTTTAAATTCTATAAGATAACAAATATTTATGAAATACGATATTTTATAATTATATTATATAATATTATAAAAAAAACACGACCTGAATAAATTGTAGCTTATGTTATTTTTCAAAAGACCACATATAATAAATGAAGAAAACCTTTGACTATTTTAAATTGTCAATTGATTCAAATTAAAATAGCCCCAAGATGGGGTAATCGTGTCTTTTTTCTAATTTATGCTTCTATCACGTAACTAAAGAGCAAAGCGGACCTTTCCAATATAATTGTAATCTTAAAGTTAAATATAAGATGATTTAGAATCCATGCAACCCTAACATTAACATCTAAAGAGTACTATAGAAAGTTTGATTTGTAATTCTTATTATTTTGAGCATTCATATGATATATGTGGAATGAAAGACCTTTTTTGCCAAAAGAACATTTATCAACTTCTACATAATAACTTACTAGTGGGGATGTGGAATGCAAAGTGCGTATTTTATTTTAATTTGTATGAACTAGACATTTGTAGCTTAGGAAATATCTAACATGATAGTTGAATTGACTTTGAATTGAACAGGTCACATGTGCAACATCGAGAAGAGGACGAGGACGAATGACATTTTCTAGATCAGAAATGTATGTGTTTTTAGAACCAGCTAAAGATGAACAATTTGTGACACTAGATGAGCTTAAAGAGAGAATCAAAGGATGGTTGGAGAGATGGCCCAAGGACTTGGAAATGCCTATGGACCTTACCAAATTCAACAATAATCTTGATGACGTTGTAGATCACCTTGTCAAATTTGCTTGTGAACTTGAATTAGGTGGTGGGACAGGTTCCTTACAATGGTATGAGGTTGATCTTGAGTAAATATGGATGAATCAATTTTTATATTTAGGTACTTGATACTCATCTTTTACTTCATTAATAAAATGCTTAGTTGTATATTTGTGTATTTTATGCAAATACTATGTGAAAAATTAGTTGTTCATAATAGTTTTAATTATATAAATTTTGATTTCGTATTTTTATGTTTATTGCAAATAAAAGTGTTTTAAAAACATCAAGAGTGTTTAGTTTATTGTTTTTTTGGGTAGCAATGTTATTTTATTATATTTTGGACTACTTTAAATAAGATTATGGATCAAAATACCTAGAGAAATATTAGGCATTTTAAGCTCATAATAGTTTACGCTTAGGTTGTCCCCATGACAACATCTAAACAATTAGACAATTGATGTACAAGGTAGTATATTGCTCACTCAATTTCTTTCAACATGTCAAAGTTCCATAGAATACTTCATTCACTTTTGGAGGTGGTTGTAGATGAAGTCTTTTAAAAATGTTTTATAGTTGTTTTGATGAGACTAAATAATCAATAAAACACCATTTACTAAATGTGATTGAAATTTTGGGCTTTATTGGATTATAGAAGGCATAACTATTAGATAGATTTGTTAGAAATATAACCCACATTTAAATAAATGAACAAGTTTTAGTTATGTTTTTTTAGTAGAAAAGTTCCTCGGACACAGTTTATAAATTTGAAGATTTGATTTGGTTCAAGATTCTTTATCTCATATATAAATATATCAAAAAATAATGAAAGAAGTGAAAAAAATATTATATACAACATGTGATTCATATTGGTAGGTTAATATAGATTATATTATTAATAATCTTAGTGTTGACAATGCAAGATATTATAATCTTAGAACATACAAATGCATATTATATACAAATAACCACTACTAGTCTCAAATTGTTCTATCATTTGTCATTATCCTTTCTCTAAATGAATCACGATATAATTCACATGACATTGAATAATACATATAGCATATGGATATTGAAGATATCCAATAAATACATGGATGTATATTAGTTACTTGGAGACTAGATACATGGAAAATGAAAACTAGACAATATGTTGGTATATTTATGCATGCAACAGTGAGTGGGAGTCCAATAATGTGGAGGTGTGTGGTTGCATACATGTAGGTGTGCACATTTGTGCGATTGTGTATGCATTATATATGTACACATGCATGCGTGTGCATGTGGTTGTGTGTGTGTGTGTGCGCGCGCACGTGTGTGCGTGTACATGTGGGTTTGTGTGTCGTTGTGTCATGTGTTAATATGTGTGTGTGTGTGTGTGTGTGTGTGTGTGTGCGCGTGTGCGCGCATGTGTACATGTGTGTGTGTGTTGGTGTGTGCATGTGTGTATCTTACCACAACCTAGGAATTTATAGATACATGCCTTTAGCATTTTTATTTAGTTCTTAAATGTCTTATGAAGTAGTAACTAGCCCTTGAAAAACCAAATTAATTTATGTGAGATTGTTAGAAAATTGTATAAGAAACTTCTTTATTTTGTCTCATGTACTTGGTAGTATGTAGTAAATATGAAATATAATATACAATTTATTAGGTAAGAATGAATGAATATGTGTTTACTATATAGATTAGAAGAGATTTTGATAGGACATATCTTAACAAGATGATAGGTTGCAATTCTCGTAGTGTCACTTTATAAATAATAAAGTTCAATTGGGTTTGTAACTTCACTCTCGTGTTTGAAATGCTTTGACATTGAAGCAATATGAGAATATAATATATACTATGACTTGGATAAAAACAAGATTGATGATATAGAACTGAGCGAAATCCATCCAAGATCAATCTTAATATACATGAAGTATCTTTGCAAACCCACTTCAATTGCATTTACTTCAATGTGTAGACTCAAACTTTAAGAATGTCTCTTACAACTTGAAAGAAATCAACATATATTATCAAGAATCATGACTACAACCATTAGAACTTTGTTGTCCAAAGTAATAACCTTCATGATAAGAAGGTTGTTAGTAGGGACATTTAACATGTTTATTTGGATCTTTTAGATCAATATATTGACCTTTGCAAAATTTGCAAATTTGGTTTCAAGTTGATATTTCATAACCTCTCATTTAGGATTATTTAAACTCAATATCAATATTTGATAGGAAATTATTAGTTTAAAATGTCTCATTAGAATTAAAATTCTTTGTAAAAATGGAAGTTTCTTTTCCATCATATAATTTTCTTTCTTTAGAAATATTTTTTTCTATATTTTAAACTCTTCAACTTTGATAAGAGTTTGTTATGATAAAAGAGGTGTAAAATCTCTATATCTTTGTCAAGTAATATTTCAAAAAGTGTATACATTGCACTTTAATTTCCATATTTCATTACCTTGATCTTTTAGTTTAGTTAATATTAATATAATTTCATGTCCTAATTTTCCTTTAACCATTGTTTTAAAATAAATTTCTATGCTTAATTTTATATTATTTTAGTTTAAATATTAAAATTAATATTGTACCACCATTTTTGGACCTCGCCTTTAAATTTTTTTATAAAAAATTCATTGCAAAAGTTACTTTTCGTCTATATATTCTTTGTTAACCTTCAACATATTGATTTCCCATTGAAATAAGGGGTCAATAATACTACAAAACATATATTCATAACACAATTGTCTAACAAGAAAGAGGATTCATTGGAGATCTTTTTTAATTTTATTGTTGTTATTAACTATAATCCACCCCTTTTATTTAAGCATTTTTTTAAAATAATATTAAATAAATAAGTTTTAAATTTATAATACACTATCTTAAAGTTTTGCAACATTTAGTATAATACATTATCTTAAAGTTTTGTAACATTTAGTATATTATTGTGAAAGATATTGAAAATGTCTCTCGCTTGTCCTGCTAGCCCAACAACTCTGCCTTCTGCTCCTAGCCCAATGGCTCTCCTCCTGTGTCATCTGCAACTGTTGTTGCCGATGTGGCCATCTCTGAAGGGCAACTAGGTAACTCTTTGCTACAGGGGATTTTTGTGCATCCTTCTACTGTCTTTGGGGGACATGGGGCTTCTTTCCTTGTTCCCCTCACCACTTCGTTGCTTGGGTTGGGGATTTCAGCTTGTGCTAGCATTCCTAGTGTTAGTGGTGGAGGGGTCTCTGCCTCTAGGGCGGATGGGGTTCCCCTCCCAAATTTTTTTTTGCTAGTGGACGGAGCTATGTCCATGCCGCCAAATCTACTGCTACGATTCTTCCAAAGGTGAAAAATTGAGCCATTGCCTATGCCAAGACCTCCCCTATGGTGGTGTGTGGCCCGGACGTGATGGATAATGTGGATTTCTACCAATGTCATGGGTTGGTATGTTGATTCACTGGTCTCTGGCCTTCTCTTTCGAATATGTATGGTTGGGTAACAAGTTCCCATCAACCCTTAGTCTCTGGCAACATTGGGCTTTTCCCTTGTGCAAAGGGTTTTTTATTGTAGTTTTGTCTTCCTCTGAAGACCGTGATTTAGTGTTGAGCAAGATATGGGTTTGGGGGAATCACTCTCTTTCATCCAAACTTTGTACAATCTCCTTCAACCCACTTACTGAACCACTAAGTATGCGCCTAGTGTGGGTTCGTCTCCCAAATCTTCCACTTCATCTTTTGGAGATTTCTTGCTTTGAGGCCATCAGAAACTCTATTGGCCATTTCTTGAATGTGGATGAGGCTACAATTCGCTAGGTCGCTCTACTATCGCTCACATTTTTGTTGATATGGATGTCTCCACACTGTTGTTGGGGGATGTGGAGCTCATGGTTGGGGACATGCCTTGGACTCAATCGTTGGTTTATGAGGGCTTCCCCTTTTGATGCCAGTGATGCTTCTCTACTGTTCATCTAGCTACAAATTGTTCTCTTTTGCATTGTAAAGGTATTGCTACTTGGTGGAAGGATGCATAATGATCTAATGATCATTTGACTGTGTGAACTTCTAATTCTCTCTCTAATTCTACCTCTAAAGACTCCTCACAGGATGTTGATGATGATCCCCTAGGTTGATGATCCTACCGATTTAGCCTCCTTTGATCTGATGGAATTGACCCCACCTCTTGATGTTGGTGCGGTCCCTTCTTACCATAGAGACCCTTCTCTAACAGTTGCTCTTGATCTGCTACAGCCTTCAGTAGTTGATGCACAATGTTGCTAACACTTTGTTTCTAGTGCTGACGGTCCCATAATGGGGGATTCACTATCGTGTAGAGGGGACCCTAGTGATAGTATCACTTGGACAATTATCCGCCGACAAAGGAAGAATCACGCTACCTCTCATTCTCCTCTCCCCGCTATGAGTGAGTTGGCTTCCCACTCTTGATGTGAGTTACTAGCCGTGATGCTAGTGTGTTGTTAATGATATATTTTTGACCTTGTTGTTAATCCCTCACTTGTAATAGCCAACACCTTTGTTCATGTGTTGTTGATCTCTTGATGCCTTTTGGCCATGGTTGTGTAAGGGTCAGCCCCCTTGTTAGGTTGTTGAACTTAATAAAAAACATTTAGTCTAATAACATGATATTTCTACAGTCTGTAAATGGTTGAGAATGTTTCTAGTCATACAAGTTGTCGATACAAGAAACACCCACATAATTAATTTCATAAACATTCTTGTTAGTGGTATTAATAAAAATCACAAATTCATTAGAGGAGTTACCTACTTAATAGAGTTATACCTCTCACTCAAACCCCATTATGATTATATTAATATCTACCCGCCTTTATTTTTATATCTTATTTTTCTCTCTTTTTTGTTTACTCCAAATAATAATTTCTATGTGACATGATTTTATTCTAATAATAATTCTAATGTAGCCATGGGAAGAAAAAACGTTCTTGATCATCAACTACAAATTATATCAATCCATAGGTCTAGTTTTCATGAATGAAACCACTTATCACATACCTATTAATTATATGAAAATTATAAATAATATATGAATAAATATTTTTCTAGATAAAATAGTGGGGGATCTAGAGGGGGCCTTGTCATTAATATAAGTAGGTTGAATATAATGAATGACAAGTATAACTAAGCATAATGACGTCAAACAAAAGGCCATGAAAAACTATAATTGAAAATTACTTGTAACTCCAAGAAAACATCATTGTGTATGTGTTTGTGTACTTCACCTGTACCTACAAAGTTGCAAACACAACACTCTATAACTCTTTAATTCAATTGTTCGTCCTTAATATTTCAACCAAAACATAACAATCAAGAGAAAGTTATAGCTTCCTATTTAGAGGGAGTTTGATCTAAGTATGTTAGTGCTCTCATAATATGCATTAGATCAATGACCATACACTCTAAAATGAAAGATAGATTAAGAAATACATTTACATTGTATGCAATTAGAATAATTGATGAAAGATTAGATGAACTAAGATAAGAAATGGGTGCAAGAATAGAAGAATTGAATGATCTAGATACAAATTAGCAGCATTTCATTATTCAAAAGCTAGCTCTCCTAATGCCTTGATCAAGTGTTTATTTATAGATTTCCAAATTTGAGAATTGAAGGAAAATTACTTGAATTTGAATTCGATGATTGAGATCAATACTCAATGAGTGTCTCAGATTGGGACCTTGAGTGATCCATGTGATTGGAGCTCATTGGAGGAAATTGAGTTGCTTGTCCTTTTGTGAGTTGAGTGTATAATAGGAAATATATTTATGTCAATTAATTAATATCACTAGCCATGTGTATTTTTGGTTTTGATTTAATTAAATAGCTAGGAGTATTAATCAATGAATGATCCTTGATGAATGATCTTGATTCTTGGTTAAGACTTAGGGCAATTTATTTGGCTAGACCAATTTTAGGTGATTATATTTGCCCATCTTTGAAGCTCGCACGTTTTTTCAAAGAATAAATTGATGTTAATTCAAAGAATAGTTTGATATAGAGCGATGAAATTACTCCACGTTTGATGATTTAGAATTCTGAGCTTGATTGAATGAAATTCAATTGATGATATCAGTTCTGAACTTGATTGGATAAAGACTGATAGTACTTACTCTGAACTTGATTGAACGAAGGTTAATTGATGATATTAGTTTTGAACTTGATTGGACAAAGACTAATAGTACTGAATCTAAACTTGATTGAACGAAGGTTAATTGAAATTGATATGCCCCTGATTGATGTGATTTAGTTTGATTAGACAAGATCTCTGATATGATTGATTATTGTTGCTAGATTTGATTCAATGATTGATTTAATGATAAAATTTTGATACATTACATCAGATTTGATAACCAAGCTTTTTATTTGATCCAGATGCAAGGATATTGTTGATATTATGCCCCCTCAAGAGCGAGATCAAAATATGATAGAAGAAAATTGAATGATGTTGGATAATGATTTGAGAAAATGTTGAATTGATTTAGAAGATTGGATTGATGTTGATGTAGAAGAAAGTTGATGCAGAATCCATTTCAATTGAGCTCCCGATAATGTTGTTGCAAAAAAAAATGATCAACAATGATGATAGATTCAAGGATCTTAGATGTGATACTCAACCATATTGAAGATAGATTTCCCTCCGTGAGAGGATTTTGATCAAGTCAGATGAATGCAAGAATGAAATGAATGCCCCTAGAATGAGATGAAATCTTCCATGAGTTTCATTATCTTGATGTTCTTTTGTTATGATGCTCATGTAAAATGTATGCAAACATTTATGGAAGATTTGTTGTGATAGGCATCATCCTAAGTTCAAGTATCCACGCAAGGTTAAATAAGTGCAACTATATTAATCATGAATGCAGCTATATGAAGACCTCTAGGACTGTCATTGATCATTTCAAAATAACACTTATCATCATAGAGCGGTTAGTTGTTAGGTGTTAGTTGCAAGCAAGTACAACCACCACTGGTACTCAAGTGACCATGATGATATGAATATTTCTTTGAGGAATTAACAAACAAGAATTAATCTTTTCCTATGCAAATGTCCTCAATGATTCGTTGGTGATCATGTCCTAAGACAAATTTGCACACTATTATGTATTAACTCATAAGTAAAAAATAAATAAAATATCATATTCCTTGTTTGGTCTTCTAGTCCAGTGACTCCCAAAATTCCTCAGGAAATATGACGATTAACAATCAATGATAATATACAGTAATCAAAGAAAATACCATGCCCCTTGTCCTTGTTTTTCTACTTTAAAGATATCATAGAGTCACTCGAAAGACATGCTAAGAAAAATCATAACCATGTTATCGATGATAGGTAGTGGTGAGAAACATTGTTGGTTGATTGTGTGTGATTGGTTTTGTTTTTTTATCATTATTTGTTTGATGAGTGTTGAGAAACACTATTCATTTAAGCTCGTGGGGTGTTGAAAAACACTATTGCGTAGAGGAAGAACACCTGATATTTGATAGGTAATGTGGCTGACTTCACACACGAAGATGGTTGAATTGACGACTAGGAATCTGACTCCCCAAGATGACCAAGAACTTGCCCCTAGCTAAATGTGACCTGTCCTAAGGATGAGATGTCGACTGGCTCCAAACTATGATGAGAGGACACAAAACCGACTGAAATGCACAAGGATACAAAGGATATACAAGATATGCACAAGTGATGAGGATAAATGCAGATTTTATGATTTTTGGTTTTTTGAATTTTACAATTTGTTTGGATTTTAAAATATTTATGATTTTTTTTAGATTTTTAAAGATTTTAAAATGTTTTGGATTTTTAAGGATTACCAATTCTCAAGCATGATCACATTTTTTTGTCCCCAATGTCAAGCAAGGTGTAGGGTATTATATATGGATGAGAAAACTGATGGATCAGAAGTGGATAGGCAGTGATGGATGAAGTGAGTGAATGTAACCTTCAAGGATAGTCTCCCCAAGATAACCCAAGCTAGGGAAAAAATAATATAGCAATGTAGGCTCATGAAGCAATGCTAAATAACATATAATATAATGACCCGATGTCATGAAAAACATGTCATCGAAAAGAGTGGACATGTCAAGAGAGTTTTAAGTACTTGTTTTGCATTTTTCTATTCTTCATTTTGATCAAGACCAAGGGTCAATTTAGAGAGGATACTGATAGGACAACATGATCATGATAAGGGGTGATGGAGGTATAAGTGAATGTTTTGGGATTAGTGCAAGTATGTTTTATGGATAGTGAGTATTGACTTGGGATAGGAAATATCACGATAGGGTACCATGGATAGGAGCAAGTGAATAAGATGATAGAAAGGATAATGGATGTCAATAGGCATAGTGTTCATGGATAGGCTCAACATGGTCGAGATCACCAGAAGGAACATAGATGTTCATGGGATAGCTGGATGTAAGATATGATGGATAAGATGACATGGAAAGAACTTTCCCCCAAGTGAAGAGTGCAAGTAGGAGGAATTATGCATGACGCCTGTTTGTTAGGTTTTCATCATGGTACTTATCCAAGGCACCACAAGAAGTGGTTTTCACCATAGGACAAATTTATTTCTCTTTACTTTTTCTACCAAGGCACCTATTTGCTAGGTTTTCACCAAGGCACTTTTTCTCTTTTTCAATTTTTTTTAACTTTTTTCTTTCTCTTTGGATAGTGATCCTTTGAAGGATATGCGATGATGGGCCAAGACCACTAAAAGGCATGCTCAAAGATTCTGATAGGGTGATGATAAGGGGATTAAATGGAGGATAAGGGAGATGGTAGCCAAGGATTTATGCGATGGATTGGATAAGAGGGATAGAAGGATAGGAGATGGATGGGTAGTAGGTAGATGCAGATATTGGAGAGGGTATTAATAGTTTTGCATTGGTGTAGATGGGTAGGGTGACAAGATCAACAATGACACACACCTTGAAGGGAGATGGAATGATAGAGGAAAAGTGGGTGGAATAGCTTGAGTTTTTTATGTAGGAATGGATATGGATCTTGGTACACAAGGACCCAAGATGGATGAAGAAGATGGTTAAGTATTCAAAGTAATGGATTTTGGGATATGAGGACCCAAAAAACAATTTGGAAGATGGAAGATGTTTGAAAGGAGATGGAATGGAATCCTTTGGAAGCTTGGATCCCAACTTTGATTTTTATTTTGTGTTCAAGTCTTTTAAGAATGACTTGGGAATCCACATAGTTTTTTATTTTTCTTTGCTTTTGGATGCTTTGACATGCACTTCTTTAATGAGGGATTTTGGAACCTGCATTTTCTTCTTTTCTTGTTGGACCTTCATGGTCTCTTTACTATCTCTTTTTGTGTTGTATTCACATGTTGATTAGACAGGACATGGTGACCTTCATATGTAAGTGGATTCTTGTATTTCTGTTTTTTTTGTTGTTCCTCCAAATTGCTTCCAAAAGACTTAGGAATTGTGGATGAATAAGGCTGATATGGATGGTTCATATGGATGGGTTGATATGGATGGTTCAAGGATGCATGTCTTTTTGGATCTTGATAGGAGATAGGGTAAGTGTATGACAAGCTAGGAGTGATAGACATAGTGGATGGAGGGATATAAGCACTCAATATAGATGGAAGGTTTGAAGGTTTCAGCTTTGGGACATAGAGACCAAGAATAGATTTGGATGATGGAGAAAGTTGATGTTTACATTCAAATGGAGTGGAATAAGATGTGGAAGGTATATCAACATCTGTAGAGTGAGTTGCATGACCAAGGCTCTTTTGTTTAGATTTGATCTTTATATCAAAAGTATCGTGAGTAACTTTGATAGGAGCAACTTTGACAGGAATCACTGTGTAAGCACTCAAAAATGGTCATCTTGACTATGTGCCTTGGTTTCATAATTTATCTCAAGATTGAATCAACATTTGCATCATCATTTCCTTTGATCAAATTAAATTATTTGAATTATTCAATTTTTTTGAATTATTTGAATTATTTAATTAATCATTATTTACATCAATTTCCTTGATTAAATTGGAATTAATTTATTTAATTAATTTTAAATAAATGGTTGATCACTTTGATTTTTGGCATTATTTAATTAAAGGAATTTGCCTCCTTTTAATTAAATAAAACCCCTCTCCACATTATTTTATGTGCAACATTTATTATTTTAAAAAGAAATAAATTAAATAAATGTCACACACTTTACTTTATAAGAAAAGGGATTATTTTATTTTCAAATACCTCTCACCTTATAGTTTTTATGGAGTTTTACACTCCACATCACTAATTAAATGCTAATTGCACATTCTTTTATGTGGGTCACACCCTTTCATTTAATTTTCAATTTCCCTCCAATTTCCCCATGCCTCTTGGCTTTGGTATATAAGGAGACCTCCTTCCTTCATTTATCATCATGCAATTTTATTATCACCATTATGCTACAGGTTTTTGGAGCTTTTATGCGATTTCCTTGAGGACTTGAAGCATTCTTGTGATTGATCAAACTTTCATACACACTCGATGCTACTACTATACTTGCAAATTTGAAGCTTTCTTGAAGACTTGGAGATACCTTGCATGTTCATGTCCATTTGAATATTTCGTTCATTCGATGTACTTGTGAAGACCAAGACCTATGTTCATATGAGAGTCACCTCTCTAAAAACCTTTGCACATTGATGATAGGAAGCTATGAGTCGATTCTTGAGATCTGGCATTTTTATGGAGTTTTATTGATTCATCTTGAGTGTAAGGATTCATAGAAGTGTGTTTTCTATTTGCATGACAGAGAGTTGCAACTACTAATTTACATTTTCTTATATATTTTTATTAGGTTTATTTTCTTTTGGGTTTAGATATGTTAGGGCCTACCCATAAGAGGGATTTGTACAACTTTGAATACGACAAAATTCAGTACAAAACTGTCTGATAAGAATGCATCATTCAAATTTTGTCTAGACTCATTATGCTCAATAACTCTATTACTTTGTTCTGCACTCGGTAGCTTAGTATCATAAGCTCTGCTTCATTTTGCATACCTCTCCTTTGCTTCTCTTTTCACTAACTTTATCAACTCTTCAACTTCAATGATAGCAACATAATCATCGACATCAACAACAACAACATGCTCAATCTTCAAACCGTTCTCTTAGACAATTTCCAGGTGGTTAACTGTGACTTAGGCGGTTAACTAGATCTAGGGCAACATGAATCAACGGTGGAGATTAAGTGGTTAAACTTAGGTTACATCTCCAATGGTGTATGCCTTCTAAATATTCATTGGTGGATCTTCCTCATGATCATGTCCAATCATGTGTTTGGAGTCCCAATAACTCAACTAACGCTTGCCTTGAATTTTGTGTCATGCATCCTGCTCGGTGTCCAAATTCAATGTATCTAAGTTCAAATGAAATGTCGGCTCTGGAATACTCGGTAACATGCTTGTGCTTGCTCGGTAACTCTGTGCTCTCTTCTCAGTGTCTATGAGTGCTCGATAAGTGTCTTTGCACGGCTCAGTATATGTAGCTTGCTCGATGCTTGATAACTGCTCGGTGCTCCGTGACTATCTTGGTTGCCTTTACCGACTGTGTCTCCTTCATTATATGACTTCCTTGCTTTGGTTACATTCATTGATATATGACTTTACAAAAAACTAATGACAACAAAATCTCTTTAGGAGT
>MU223627.1:677191-692759 GCA_018584345.1 Thuja plicata
CGATTAGTTAATTCTATTTATTTGTGTCATAAAGCTTCCTTCCTTAATTTTTTTTATTATGGAAAAACTTGCTTCTTGATAATGGATTGGGACTTCTAAATTCTCAAAATTTAGGGTACCACCAGGTTCAACCCTGTTGGTTAACAGATTTGTCCTTGATGAGTTTTAATAAATTAATGACTCTACGGTCCTCTTTTTTTAAACAAGAAGCAAATTGAACCAATAGTTGGGTGAACTACTCACAGTTTACCCTCTGCATAAAGGGGCAGCTCCCTATATAATCTTCAAGGAATTAATGAAACAATTAATGAAATCATAGGAATACTTTTTACCCGAAAGTAAGAAAGGCATTCAACATCAATTCATCAAAATGACATGAATGTAATTAAAATCTTATAAATAGACAAAGCTCACAAGCTTCATATTGATTCGAATAACCATAATTAGACAAACTCATATACCAGTTCTGTTCATATGTCCATACAATCATATTATAAAGAAGTAAATAAGTGTTGCCACTGAGGAGTCAATCCCAACAGAGATCCATTCAACATATTTTAAACTCGCAGAATTAAAATGATAGTAAATATACTTTTATTCATAGATAAAAACCTTCTTATTCATCCACATATCCACATATCAAACCAAAATTTAGTATATCATTCTATTTATAATTTGGACCCTACCAAAATCTTAATTAACCATACTTATAGCCTGCATGGCTAACTGTCTTTAAACCAAAGTTAATTAACTCCATCCTGGAGTGAGATAAAACAATTTTTGCGATAACTAGAGATAATTAAAAACAAGAAAAAATATAAAACCTAAACAGCAAAGCTATAATCCCACAACACGACCAGGGTTGAGATGGTGTTGAAGATTTTGTGGACTAATCCTGTCCGAATGAGATGCCATGTTGATTTCTCCACTCGAGGTGTTTCGCTTAAAAGGTGAGGATGACCTCATAATGTGGGAGTCTGATATGTATTATTCACTGCTTCCAAACTTCCTTATCTTTTCTAACTTGCGCCACCTTGATAGCCTAGAATCAAACCTTGTTACCATGGAGAAATCATCAGTCGTTAGGTTCCTAGTATCCTTAACCAATTGTATCTTCTCCTTGAAAGATTTAATCATTTCTTTAGCATCCTCTACGGTCTGTCCATCCTCTTTCATGATTTTAATGTCAATACATTTTATATCCTTATGCATTGTATCGACAAGTTGAGTTAATTCTTTAGACAACTTAGTTGATTCCTCAAGTCCCTGCCTGATAATGGAGTTCCTTAATTCAATATTCTTTTTAGAAACATACAACACAGACCTGTCACAAACTTCTCAACTAAAAACTTCATTATTCCATATTTTTGCACATCATTCATTTACGCGATTATTATCATCCATTTAGTTTTTTCCCTATTCCAGGAAGCTATTTCCACTTCCAATTCTTTACTCACTGCAGTAACATCTTCATGTATTTTGGTCAATCGTTGATATAATTAGCTCCTTCATGTATTACTGATTCTAACCATTTATTGAAAACTTCAGCAATGCTACAAATGAGGGTAATACTCATATATTTTCATCCCTTCAGCCCAGGGTTCATGATACAAGCCTCGCCATTCTCTGGTGCATGCTAAAATATAGAAAAGGTATGAGACATTGAAAATCCCTACATTCCAGCGAAATTACTCAGGTTTTTCATGTAGCTTATCTGCTGTGACTTTAGGACAGTCCAGGAATTTATCACCTCTAGGCAACACTTAATGAAAAAATACATCCAATCTTCCCAATAGAAAGAATGGGCATTACCTTTTATTTTTATCAACAAAATGACAATATCATCATTCTCTAGTGCATGCTAAAATATAGATAAGGTATGAGACATGTAAAATCCCTTCATTCCAGCGAAATTACTCAAGTTTGTCATGTAGCTTATCTGCAATGACTTCAAGACACTCTAGGATTTTATCACCTCTAAGAAACACTTGAATGAAATAATACATCCAATCTTCCCAATTGAAAGAATGGGCATTACCTTTGATTTTGTTCAACAAAATGCCAATATCCCTAACTTCCTTAATGAGGTGTTCCCTGGTTAGTGGTTTTGGCAGTCTTTAACCTCCTTTATGTGCTCTAAGAAACCAATGACTAGCAACTACACTCTTGTAAACCTTTGTCTTTTCTGAGAAGGAATATGAAGTGCTAATTGACCAATCTTCATAGGGTTCTTTATCTAGAATCCTCGTTGCAGCCATCATCGTTTCCCTATCAATTTTTACTAATACACCAACATTGGCATTTTGAATGCATCTTTATTTTGCATCATATTTGTTCATGCATTCTAAAACTGATTATGGGCAGGGTGCAACCATAGGGAACGCAGCAGCTTCAACTAAACTGTTTTACAAAATTTTATCAATCATCGAACCTTCTTCTAGGTTTTTAGTCCTTTCTAAAAATTCCCCCAAGTCAACCTAAATCAAGGATGTGTCGCCCATCTCTGGAAGGGTACTTATCAGGCAAGAAGTAAGCCCCAATTTGGGCAGAACAAGCCTCGTGGATACCATTACAACTCAATAGAGGATTCCAGAATAAAAAGAACTTGAGCTATAAACAGAAAATTCCAATTTTTGTCTTTCCTGAGCGAATGAACAATGAAGCTAGTGAAGGATGACAGAACTCACCTGTTATGTTCATCAAATCCCTGCTACACCTGAGAATAGGAAGTTGGGTTTACCTCTTGCGCCTTTCGTCTCCTCTACAATTAACAACTTCTGAACAAAGAAAGGACTTAAAGCTCATAATTATAGGAGAAGATAAATCTGATTGAGATATTCGCATGCCTCTAACAGCTAAAACTATCGCGCAAATTTACTCCCGATTGGACGGGAATCTGACACCGCATTTATTACAAAACCTTTCCACACAATAGGCTCAAGTTCCCATAATTACTTTCCATAATTGGATTTTCAAATCTCGATATGCCCAAAATATTCCTTCCCACACGTCAACCTTTCCATCAATTGCTTTAAAATGCATCCTTGTCACCATTTATGAGGTGAACGTTGAACTTTGAACTGACCCAAAAGAGGTTCAAAAGTTCAAGTTCAATATATATATATGAAGAAAACAGTAACATTGGACCGACCATAACATGCACAAGATAAGTGACACCACAACTTAACACTTACAAAGACCAAAAACAGCTGAGTGTGTTTGGACCATTTCACAATGAACCTTGAACTGACACAAAAGAGGTTCAAAGGTTCACGTTCAACATTTGACACTACATACCGACTCTTGATATTCTTTGTAGACAAAGTCACAAAACATACATATGTGTTGAGTAGACTTTGAACCATGAACCTTGAACTGACCCAAAAGAGGTTCAAAGGTTCAAGTTCAACGGAATAAAATATACATAAACAACGAAAAAGGACTAAGGGGATACAACACTTAGACAAAGCATTAAGCAAGAAACATTAATTGAACCTTATTATTGCTAAATATGGGATTTTAAACATAAGCGAAAATAATGGGGGTAACAAACCCCGACATCAATCTTTTTATTAATCATTTTTCTTTTATGTGGTGTCCATCCCTCATCGTCCATTTGTGCATAGGTACTTGTGGTTGCTCCCAAAGAAGAAAATATTTTCATCGGAAGGAAAACTTTGGTTATTAGAGAGATCACATGAGGCATGGGAGGTTTTATTGAACAAGCATTACCCATCAACTTGCTAGTGCTTGGAGTAGCAAGTATGGAAATCTCCCCTTCCTCTAGTTGTCTCCCTCTTAGGAATCTTCATATTTTGCTCCTCTTAAGTAACAATGGCCTTATTGGGAGTCTCCATTAGTTTAAGGATTCCATCAGTAAAAGAATACTCCTCAATCTCTTCCTTTGAGGCTTCCTCCCCAACATAATCTTTCTTAGTAACTTCCACAATCGAGGAGTTACATTTCTCTTTCAACTTTTGTTGTCGCTTGGGGGGGCTCTGCATTCTCAAATCAAGTGCCTAGGTTTAGAGCATTTTTGGTAGTAGACCATCGTGTTTTCGTACACTAACGCTCGAGTCGATTTACCCAACATAGCTTGTAAAGTAATAAAGATAGGGAGTCTTATTAATACCTACATTCACCCAGAAGCGAGCAAACTCTGACCTGGATTTAGCCTTCGAGGCATCATCTATAGACACATAATGGCCAAAATTGTTTTGAATCCATTTAAACATCTATTTGTCTCAGAATTCTAGGGGAATCCCCAGCATGTGAACCCACACAAGTGTTGTTCTATTCAAACCAACAACAAGGTCAAACCCTAGTTTCCACCTACAAAGCAATAGGTGGTGTTTACCATAGGCCCATAGCTCATTGGTAAGAATCGCAACAAGGTCCTCTTCAACTATAAATTTGAAGATAAAAAGGCAACCTGACATTGCACTTGTGGTTACACTATCCTTCAATCTCAATTTGGCCTACACCCATTTCCTCAACATATCAATAGTTGGTCAAAAGGAGAAGAATTTCCCAACATCATTGTTAATTGATGAAACAATATGGTCCACAACGAAGTCCAGCAACATTGTTTATGTTCCTTCCTTTGTTTGCACAGACTTGGGGGATAACTCCAAATCTGATTGTCTAGTGTTTTCATTGAGAAGCACATTCTTCCAACCATTGGGTTTTATGCTCTTGCCTTTGGATGTGCATACTCCAATTTATCAATCCCCTCAAGGAGGCTATCATTGTTGTTGAAAGTGGAATTTGTTGAATCCTCAAACAGAACCCTTGCAAGCTTTGTAGTAGGGCCCTCGATAGACGACACTTTGTTAGTGTCAAGGGAGGATTTGTAGGTGGAGGAGCAAGGCCCCCACCCATTTTAAATAGTGTGTGCTGGTTCAGCAGGCAGAAATTCAAAAAATCACAAAGCAAGAAAACTATATTAACTTTTCACTTTAATTTATTTGTTATAAACATATATGAAGTGATTATTTGTGTTCATGTTTCTCTTGCACTTGGATTTAACTAAGAAATTGAAGGATATTATAGTCTCCTTATAGGGTAGAATTAGATTGCTGGGCAAGGCCCATCCATGACAAGTGGGGATAGGAGTTCTTCCTCATGTCTACAGTTCTATTTATAATAGAGAAATAGTGCAAACAGTAATAATACATAGAATTTGGAATGGATGTCAAGGTTGTGAAAGTGATATTAATGGAGAATGAGTAGGATGGAAATTGGAAAACTTATCTCAAGGAGACTACACAACCCATTGGTGGTTTCAACCTATTTTCACAATTGCACTCAAAGATGGTTCCTTTGTTTAAAAGAAATCCAAAGCAAGCTTAGCAAAGCCCTAATTGGTAAAACAAAAGGCTAAATAGTTCCTATGCTTCTCAACAGATAGGTTGATTCATTATTATGGTTATGTCCAACAATAGTTCAAGCCAAATTATGGCAAGCAACTATATCTATCAGAATAATCCATCTATATGTTTCTTTCTTGTGAATGCTCGAATAATCCATCTATGTGTTTCTTTCTTGTGAATGCTCTAAATATAAAGAACTAGCCCCATGGTTGACTATAATTATAAATTATAATAACATCTTTTTAAGCTCCCACGTCTCTATAATAGTCTTGCCTATGTATTAGCCTAGGGTTTGTTTATTTGTGTTTGTAGTCTTCCTAGACCCCCTAAAACCTTATGCATCTAAAAACATAAATCTACCATCATGAGTAATAGTAATTTGATTTATCATCTTATACATTATAGAGACTGTTAAGATCCCCTTGGTCTATCAAGGATATGGATTAATCCTACCAATAGACAATATTTTTTTAATAGAAATCGATATACAAAAGAAGCTAGAGGGTGAAAAGCCGTGACCAGCCTGGATTTTTCAAACATCCCTCCCCCAAACTCAAGAAAACTTAAAGGTCCTTTGTGTAATATGCGTTCCCTTGCCTAGTGATTATTTGACGATGTGCATCGTAAGTATATGAGAGAAACTACCCACTATTGAAATATAAACTACGTGTTATTTATAGTTATCTATCCTGCATACTAGTAGCAATACTTTAGACTCAAGGCGATTCGGATTAACCTAAGTCCCAATTTCATCCAATTTTTCCCTACCTAACAATATTTTATTTGATTTTTTTTATTTTTAACCTGCAATTAAAAGGAAGGCACGAAGGTAGAAACGAAAACAAGGTTGAAACCACCGTGTATAATAAAATTCCGCGCAAATATGAGGTGAGTCGCGATTCTTAACATAGGTGTTGACCAAGCATGACATTTGTGAAAATATTAAATTAGGAGAAAATTTAATATCTACATACACTGTGATAGTAGATATTTTAATATTCTTATTTATTGATTTAATACTTATACTTATTGATGATAAGTATAAATCTAATGTTCAATTTTTTTTACAACATTATACCAATAACTGTGATTCTATGTTATTGCTATGATGACTATTCATAATTGAATAAAATGTACCCTTAATTGTAAAAAGCAACCAATCATGTGATGTCTCATCAGCTGTACAAGTATGGGTATCCTTTTCGCATTATCATTGGTCTCATGGGCTGCTTTGAACACCTTGGAGCAAAAACCATGGAGATGTGACATTATATTTGATGATGTGGCTCTGAAACCTTAGTTATAAGTAGGGGACTAGCCAAGTAAGCTGCTGTAAATAAATTGGGAGTGACCTAAAAAATTTAGGTAAGATTTTAAGAAGCGCAAAGTTAGGATGCTCAACTACTAGGTCCTCACCTCTAGCTGGTTGAAATTCAGTGGAAGAAAATGGATCAGCAAACATTAACAGTCACTCTATATTTACTTCTGGGTTTTGTTGGTTGATTCTTTTGCCGTTATTGTTTTCAACTTCGGATCTCATAGACTGCTTGGTCTCATAGATCATTAGAAATCTTCATTCATTCGTTAAATTATAGAAATGAGAATTTTAGTAATCATTAGCATCCACCTGAGAAATCATCGTCCTAACCACCTCCACACTAGTTCTACAAAATTCTTCTAATACCCTGCTGGCATCTGGTTTGCAAAATCAACCTCACAGCTAAAAACAGTTTGTCACTTATCCTCATTGAGAAATACAAACCTCTTATATTTATGTCCCTTAAACAGTGCTTAGGAAAATGAGATGCATTTCTATATCAAACACCTTTGTCAATTATTAATCAACCCACGAAATCCATGTTAGATGATCATTCTTTAATTTGTTGCGTAAATAAGAAAACAGTAACTATTCCAGCTCAATGTGTTAAAATACAATTTTCAAACTAATACCAAGGAACCAGGATTATTCTTACAAGTTAGTAAAAAAATTAGAAACTGCTACCAGATATAAAACACATGTAAAATAGAAAACGCGCATAATATGTCTGATAAGCCCACTACATGTTTACAAGTGGCCTCGAAATTGCCTTCAAAACATTATAAAAAACAAAAAAATAGAAATCATTTAACTAGTGCGCTGAGCTTAACAATATCATTAGATCAATCACTTGAAACTAACTACATAAACTCAATTGATTCCTTCTAAATAGAAAATTAAAAAAATTCAGCACAATGCCCTGAGGAAACATCCAACATAGTATCCATAGATAATTACTTTGTTTCTTTTAAGGCACTGTTCTAATCACCAAAATTCTGTCATTGTTTAATAAGTGGTAGAAGTGCAAAACTTGAATAGATATCTCAGATCAAGTTGTGTGTATTGAAATACTCAATTTTGCAACAAATCACATGATATTTGTATGTCCCAAATGGATATCAGCTGATGCAGATTCAAATCTTCAACAGAAATGCACAATCATTTAAAAATATAACTAACAGTGCACCAAGTTTAGCAGTAAAATTAATCTTTTCGCAACTCCATAATCTCTTCTCGTCTGATGCCTTCTGCATTCACAACTACTATCTCTAGTCCATCACCCTGGAGAGTCACATAATGATAACACTCTTATCAAGACGATTCAAGTAATACTTGGACAATAGAAGTGACGCATGAACAATGATAAACCATAAATTAAAATATTCTAACATATCACAACAAATAACACAGAAATTTACATGAAGTTTTGAAAAATGTTCCAAAATAGGATAGAGGGAAATACAGTGTATATGTCTCTTTCGGTAGCTGAGGCAAAAATATCCTTCACCAAATCAACTGCTTCCGATTCTGACAGGGGGGTAGTAGCATCCTAAACAACAAGATTTAGAATTAAAAAATTAGATATTTGCAAAATGAGAATAAATTGGAGAAACACAAGTTATGACAACCTCAAACCAGAAATCATGCTCTTAAAACTAATGTAGAATAAATGCTCATAAACTGAAATCCACGTTTTAAATATCCAAAATCAGGATTTCAAGTTGACATCCACATATTGCCTTTGACATCTACATATTGTTATCAAATTCACAATTTGGTATCTGTATATCCTTTTTTTAAGGGATTGAATTACAAAAAGAAATGATGAAATTAGTGTATGTGCAGATCATTTCAACAATTAATGTGTTCATTTTATTGCTTGCAATACTGTCATTGAGATGAGGCAGCAAAATTTGAAGCTCATTTGTATAGAGGGGTGTAAAATGACTTCACAGAGAAAATTTGACATGCAAGAATTGACATGAACATGCATTTAAGAGTAAACTACATTAGCTAAACATTTTTGTCGGTTCTTGCTTTCTGAGTTGGTTCTTGACTTGCTCCATGAAATTGAGATGGAACTGCTATGTTTCATAGATTGATTAAAATTTTCAAAGTTTCATGACTTGAATTTTTTGTTGGTTACATTAAAAGGCTTAACACCATTAAACCTAAAGAGATAGAAATTATTAAGTACCCCTATATAAAAAATAGAAAACATATAAATGTAGCATTGTCCATCATAAATTTCCGGTTTTGTACTAATTATCAAAATGTCATACAGTAAAGTACAATGAATTGCCTAATTATGTCAGAATACCCTAGGAACATATCCCCAAGATTTTTGGGCCACCCCAGACATCTAAGACGTCCCAAGTACTCAGGGATGGGGATGACACATTCCATCCGTCACCAAAAATTGTGAAAAGGGGAGAATATTCCAGCCATAAGACCTCATCAAAATTTGAGGCATCAAACTCAAAGAAGATGCCAACTTCAGTCTCTCCCTAAAGCCAATTAACAGTAATAGTGGCATCAGTGTGTCCCCTGCAGTCTGTCTTTTCGACAGCCCAAAAAAATTTAAATAAAACAAAAACCTAAATTAAGGGCCCATCAAGGTCTCCCCCAAGCCATCCCCTCTCCTGCTCCTTGCCTCTTTGTCTGCAATTCTGTTTGACAAAATAACATAGCAGTACCATTATGTCTTATGTAGGGATGACCATATCATGGTGGATATGTTGAACCCCCCAAACCCCCTCTTTTTATGGTTTGGAGTGGAATCAAGAAATAAAGCTCAGTCAGCAAAAGAACTATTGATGGCAAACTAAGAAAAAGGGTGCAGAGAAAAATCAGGAAAGCAAAAACAATTAAAAGTAAAATTAAAAATATTGCAGCTTGCAGAGGGTTGGATCTAGGCACAGAATTTAGGCCATGGGTACATCCATGGGCATACTCGGCCAAATCCAAAGCCTAAAATCCACATCCTGTCTACTCCCACAGCAGACTAGGCTGGACCAGGAACGAACCAGAGCCGATCCTGGAAGCTTTCCTGAGGGAAGGTAACTTAGATTTCATTAAAGTGAATTGGCACTGCAACTTGTTGTGGACCTCTTTGTCAAGTTCTATGCTCTGGTGAATCCCTTACTTGGGAACATACTGAATAGTGCAACAACTGAGGCCAATGAACAACTGGAAAATGAGCAAGCATAGCACACAATGGAAGAAAAACCATAAAGATCCAACAAGAAAACAACATATTCCAATTGCAGAAAATGAAATAGGTACAATAAGCTACCAATAAATGAAACCTGAACACACCATGCTACCCAACCCTAAAGACTATACATAGACCACTCAAATGCTTTTAAATTGAACTCCTCCAGGTCCAACCGAATATTTAGCCAAATTGAAACCATTCAAATGACTAGGCACCCCAATAAATAGTGCAAACATTGATCTGATATGATTTCACATTGGGAACTAATGCAATTCATCGTCATAGATGTGCACTGAGTAGTAAGTATGATCAACGTGGGTATCGTTTGCAAATGCAACAATCAACCATTCTTTAATAAAATTGAATCTGACATTATTTTGACCACCCACAACTAACAAGTCATCAGAAAATTAGATTGCCATTTGACAAGAGATGTTCTAACAAAGGACCAACCACTCTTAACATTCTAAAATCCATTGACTTTCTTAAGGAACGCATGCAAACCAAGCTGATGTGCACTGAGTAGTAAGTATGATCAACGTGGGTATCGTTTGCAAATGCAACAATCAACCATTCTTTAATAAAATTGAATCTAACATTATTTTGACAAACCACAACTAACAAGCCATCAGAAAATTAAATTGTCATCTGACAAGAGATGTTCTAACAAATGACCAACCACTCTTAACATTCTAAAATCTATTGACTTTCTTAAGGAACGCATGCAAACCAAGCTACGCCAGGTGAAAACTAATGTGTGCAAGGTTGCACGGGTCATTCAAGGATGCACAAGATCTTGAATCAAGGTTCTGTAAATCAAGTATCTTCCATCATAGATTTCTGGTTCTGTACTAATTATAAAGAATTCATGCATGAAAGTGTAATGTGTTCCTTGATAAATTTAGCATGCACTAGACACAGCCCCAACGTTTTGTTCTGTTCTGGACATCTTGGATGTCCTAGGCACTCAAGGCCAGGGACGAGGCATTCTGTACCTGCCCCAAAAATTGAAAAAAATGGGTATGTTGCTCCCTAAAATAGGAAACTCAGAGGGACAAAAACCCTTTTGTCACCAGAGCCATTTGAAAGTCATAGGGCATTAGAGCATCCCTTCCAGCCTGTCTTCTCAACAAATCCCAAAAGAAAATATAAAATTATTATTTAAAAAAAAAAAAAAAAAATTGAGCACCCACCAAGGTTCTCACCAACCCCTAAAACAACGAAAAATATTACATAACAGAATCATTATACTTTGTGTGCGAACAACAGATGAGATAACATATGATGCCCATTATGATTTTTTTTATTCTAAAGGTGTAGACAAGTTATTTATATATGTAACATGTAGAGTGAGTATGTATTGGGACAAAACATCCCCACCCCATTCCTGGAAAAGGGCAGAAAATGGGTGAAATTGGTGCATCCCCCTTTTTTCGGATATATTTCTGGAGACATCACTCTCTACCCTTGTGGAGTGCCAATGGGGTGCCTTGCCCTCCTTGTGGTTGTCAGGAAGCCCCAATTGCATGCACTTATAAAACAGTTGAGCAGGGTTCACCTTCTTACATAAAAAAAAATTTGCCTGTTAAGCTTTACTTCAGCAACAATTTTAGCTGTCTTGCTCTTTCTTTTGAACTTATTTTTTTCTGTTTTGCTCTTGCTCCTTGTTTATTTGATGACCACCAATGACGAGCGATCACGAGCCACGTGCACAAACTGCTACCTGCTACCTGCGACAAGCTACAACATTGCTCATTGCTTGACCTGCACATAGCTTTGCGACCATCCTCCAGCGCATGGTTCCACCTATTTCACCGGGTGCTCCTTGGTCTTTGCTCTCCGTCCTAACTGTTTCCGTTATCGACAAACAAGCAAACATCTGAGGAGGTCCTTTTCTCCCCATCCTCATTTCCGTCGTCATCTTTTAGTTGGAGCTCTTCATCTTCCTCTGTCAACCTAGCTAGCTCTTGTTTCCATCCTTGGCCTTTTTGCTGGTTTCTCTTAACCGTGTCTGTGTGTTTTTGGGCGCTCTACAGGTTGTTCTTGTCCTTGCTGGTTTCTTTCGACTGAGTTTCGGGCTCTGCTTCCTGCTTTCTGCCTTATCAAGCGTTGTCTGGGCTTTTTTCTGGGCGTTGCGGCCTTCTGTTTCCGCTTCGGTCAGTTCTCTCTCTGCTCGTTTGGGCTCCTGCCTCTCTTCTTCATTGTCTGGCCATGGAACCTGATGGTGATCCCCTCCCACCTCCTCCACCGCCCCCTTGTCATCTCTTACTCCTCTGCATACTTACCAGAGGAAGCAGTCTGAAACTGCATTTACTAAACTGCTCAAACAGGTTGGGCAGCTTGAAGCTGAAAACGTTGCACTCAAAAAACTCTGTCTGGATTAACTGATAAACTATCGTCAGTTGTATCTGAGAACACAAACCTCAGGAAGCTAGTTAACAACAATCTGGAACGGGTGACAGTTAAAGAATCTGACATCCTTGCACTGAAATCAAAACAAAAAGAACTCGATAACAAGCACGAGTCTTTCAAGTTCGAAATAGAAACAGATTAAATCATGGGCTTCTATATGCTTAGTTACCGATGCGGGCTCCTGGACACTCGATGCGGGAGCGGATGCGGGCTGAGGCAGAAGCGGGAGCGGATGCCCTGTGGATGCGCGTTGAACAAATAGCAAAGTTCAGGGGTCTTCATCATTTGAACGTCATTTCTTCTCTGGCCTATGACGCTGCTAATGGTGCATCTGCTTCTGCCATGCAAGCTAATGTCCCATCATCTATGGCTACCATGCAGCGGTCTATTCCTCAAGTACAAAATATTGTTTCCCAGTTTGATAGGAATTTGGATTCAGGGAATGAATTTGGTAAACACACATCTTTTGGGAAAGTCGCAGATGAGAGACTGTGTTTGCAAGAAAAGAATGCAGCAACTCTTGACTTGAGAATGGGAGCGGGGATGAATTTTTGGAGGTTTAGCCTAGACAGTAATCTTTGTGATAAGACTGTGAAGGTCTGGAGAATGTCTGATCTCAAATGCATGGAGACCGTTCTTGCACACGATGAGGCCGTAAATGCTCTCGCGGTTGCACCGGACAGGATGCTCTACAGCAGGTGCCTTTGCATATTTAAAAGATGAATATTTAATTATTTTATGTAATAATATATATTTATATTTAATTATTTTATTTAGTATGTTATTTATATTTATATTTTATTATTTTATTATATTATAATATACATTTTATTAATGTTACAATATATTTCAAATGTATGAGAATTCATTAAATATAATATTTACACTAGTTTTATAAATTATTTATATTTATATTTAATTATTTTATTATATTATAATATACATTTTATTAATGTTAGAATATATTTCAAATGTATGAGAATTCATTAAATATAATATTTACACAATAGTTTTATATATATATACACGCACACACGCATCGAAATGCAACCACATCCCCCCAAAAAAAAAATTCACGCATCCGCACCCGAATCGGCAACTTAGTCTATATGCAGTGATACAACTCCTCTTGCTAGCATCAAAGAAATGGTTCAGTCCAAGCTTACAGAAGAACGGACTAGGAGATTAAGAGAACTTAATCTTAAAGTTCGTGGTTTGCCTGCTATTTCCCTGAACCCTCTATCAGCTGGTTACTCCTTCCTTAAAAGTTCAGCTTGACATTGAAGATATCACCCTAGGCATAGCCTAGGTCAAATACAACTCCTTGCTCTTCCTTTGTTTCATCTTTGCAGCTGATCAGTTGAGGGTTCTCAAGGCAAGGTGGAAGTTGTTTCCATTGCCTAACAAAAATTTTCTCAATGAAGATCTTACTAAAATACAGGTGGTTGAGTTGAAACACTCCTGAGAACTTGTAGTTGCTGCAAGGCGGGATGTTAAGTGGGCTGTTATCAGGAACTTGAGAGTGGTGATCAGAGATTCCTTAACCCGGGAAGGGAAGCTAGGCCCGTGGTTGCCGCCGCTAAATGACGATCACGGACCCAACTGATTGGGGTGGAACAAAAAGATACAACTATTCAAATTAATTGTTGGAATGCGAATGCAACTTTCTGCTCCTCTCCAGGCCTTCTACATGATGCTCTAGGCTCTTCAGATCTCCTCTTCCTAACAGAAACGCATGAGTCCCACACGTCCTCTTCTTGGTGTTGCTGGTTTTCACTAGCTTTTGGTTTATAGGCAGGAGACTAGGGCCTATGGTGGGGTTCGCAAGTCCGAGGGAGTTGCATGTCTTGTCAATGATTGGTTTCGTGGTCAAACTTCAATTGTCTACCCTAAGGATTCAGCTAGGTTTTTGTGGGTTTGGGTTTGTCGTTTTGTCCCCTACCATAATCTTCATTGGAGTGTGTTACTTTCCTCTGGCCTCTTTTGTTTATGTGGTCCATAATGGTCCCGATGGTGACCCCTTCTATGACCTATACGATAGCATCTCCCAGTTTTTTGTTGTCGGGGATATTATCATTCTTGGTGACTTCAATGCACGAACTCAGTTGCTCACACCCCTCTTCACATCTGGACCACAAACACTATGGGTATTGAGGACACAGATCCAGCCATTTTGGGGCTTCAGAGATCTTCGAAGGATGCTTCAAGACCTTTCACAATGTATGGCCGACATCTCGTCCAACTCTACGAGTCCTCTGATTTGTTGGTTCTAAATGGTTTATCTTGCTCCCCAGATTCTCGCTTCTTCACATGCAGGCCTCATTGTGTTGCGAGCATGGTTGACTAGGACCTATACGATAGCATCTCTCAATTTTTTGTTGCCAAGGATATTATCATTCTTGGTGACTTCAATGCACAGACTCAAGTTGCTCACACCCCTCTTCACATCTGGACCACAGGCACTATGGGGTATCGAGGACACGAATCAAACCATTTTGAGGCTTTAGAGATCTTCGAAGGATGCTTCAAGACCTTTCACGATGTATGGCCGACATCTCATCCAGCTCTACGAGTCCTCTGATTTGTAGGTTCTAAATGGTTTATCTTGCTTCCCAAATTCCCGCTTCTTCACATGCAGGCCTCATTGTGGTGTTGCGAGCATGGTTGACTATGTCCTTTCCAGCCAGGGGTTCATGCCATCCATTCACCACTTCTCTGTCACCCCCATCACCCTCACTGNCCTTTGTATCTCGATTCACTCAACCGACCCCCTCCTCACCTCACCCTCGCCTGTCCCCCCGACCCTTCCCCCCGTACCTCTTTCCATTTTTGAGGATGGTGACCATAATCTTTTCACCCATCACCTTAGGTAGCTCCTCCCCCTGATTCCCACTTCTGCCCCCTTCAGTGCACCACCACCAAATTTGACCTCCTTTTCACTTTTATTTGGGAAGTTGCCCTTCTTTCCTTTCCTCATTCCATCACCCCCTCATCGCCTCACCCCAGGCCTAAGAACACTTGTCCTATGAACAAATGGTACGATGAAGGACTATAAATCCCACCATCGAGTCTTGCGCAATGTTTTCATCCATCACCACCCCTCCTATGCTAGCTTGAAAACTCTTGCCGCCACTTCCTCTGTTGTAAGAAACGCCTTTACATCTCCCAACATAGAAGAGCCCTTTCTACCTCTCTTCTCTACTCCCCTAAATCCTTTTGGCGCACTCTTTTCCCCCACCACTCCCCCCT
>MU223627.1:703645-734190 GCA_018584345.1 Thuja plicata
TATTTAAAACCATGTGCAGAGGTGATAAAAGGGAATCATGGTAATGTAGCAATGGTGAGGAGATTAAACCACAATCCCATTCCCAATTGGAAAACCCAACCCAAGAACAGCCATGTCAAGAACAATATTGAGAACTAAATGCTAGACAAGCTTGATCAATGCCATTGATACCAAAATCACAATGTCAACGGATTCCCTTGCCTTTAAATACACACCTACAAACATTGAGGCTATGTTGGCATTTATGCAATATCTATGAGTGGTAGATAGGAACAAATCACCCAATACCATTTGGATTGGATGTACCATTATGAGTGCTATCACCATGAAAATTGCCCTTAACCCTAGATCAAAAATCTCTCCCATGAAGGAAATTCGTTGCTTCTTGGCATATATCATTATCCACAGAACGGGCTCATTATCCACCCTTCATACTTATCTCATCATTGGTCACACTCCCTCTAGATCCCCCTTGCTTCTTTCAGAGGGGGCTCTCATCGGCTCCGTATTAAGACAAATCGTCAGGTAGACTACATAAACAGGATTTGCCAGTTATTCAATATCAAGGAGGCCAAGATGGAAGAGCACTTCATCTTCCGGTTGTTATAAAATCAAGATCGTCCTATAGAAAATATATATGTATGTATTACTGATCATGTATCGCTGTGTGTTGCAGAGGAGAAGACGATGCCACTGTGATTGATAGTCTTTCCTCACAACACATAGTCCATTAAATATCATGTGATGGCATCTCTACGTAGAGACATGACTCTACATGGTTGAAGCCACGTAGAGCTATGTCTATACGTAGACATACCTTATCGGTTAGTGTTGCATATACTATGGTCGAACGGGTATATTAAACATGGTTACGTTTAACTATCAGTTGATAATTAACATAACATATATATATGTTACATTAACTATCAACCGATAGTTACGTAGCATTCCATAGTAATTATCGACTGTGTCGATTACTTTTATTAACATGTCGCTCAGTTAAGTAGACCGCTCTCGATTTATATATATATATATATATATATATAATAACAATATAACATATTTGATTATATCAATCAAATTGATGCTATTATTTAACACTCCCTCTTAGCGAGAGTGGATTGATAAAAATGTGAGAGTTATTTAAATCCCTGACTTAACTCGGAACTGGATTTTACTCACATAATCAATCAGGATTTCCGGCATAGTCCAAAACATAAGATTTATCACAATCCCCGACTTATTCGGAACTGGATTTCAGTGATAATTATAGAAATCAAGATATTCGGCACAATCCGAATCAAAACTTGAATCACTTGTTATCATAATCCCCAACTAATTCGGAACTAGATTAAATGATTTAAATATGACTTCATATCAAGATATCCGACACAGCTCGGGACAATAATATAATGTACTCATCCTGATAGAAGAGTTATCGCAATCCCCAACCAATTCGGAACTAGATTTAGCGATAACAATCAAGATATCCGGCACAATCCGGATCAAAACTTGATTCACATGTTGTTATAATCCCTGACCAATTCAAAACTGGATTTAACAACTACAAAAATTCAGTGTCAAGGCTAGTGACTACAATACACAGTCATACCTGACACTAGGTTAAGCTATTGTCTAAGTCGTCACCTAGCAATAGTAACCCAACACATATGAAAGATCGTCACCTTTCATAATATAACACAAAATGAATGGGCCCGTAAAGTCACACATATGACATCCACCTTGACTCTTCTCAGAGGGTGGATCCACCATGGCTCATCGCAGAAAGTGGAAACCAAGACTTCCACCTTAGACTTGTCTATCAAGGAATCATTAAAGATACAAAATGATAGATCATTGAAGCTGAAACCTTCTTTTCAGCTAAGGATTTACTCCTCAACATACCAAGGTTATTTGAAAGTACACAATCTTCTTGACATTGTATACACCATCTTGACATGGTACACTCCCTCTGAATTTGTATGACCAAGATCCTAGGGTGCCAACTTTATTTGATCTTCTAGCTTCTCCCTCTGACATATAGCCTTCTCACATGGTAATAATCATAATTCTCTGCTATAATTTCTTGATTACTAGAGAACCAACAAAACATAGTCTACTCCCTTTGTGTCAAATAATCCTGCAGAGCCATAGTCATGTCTATGAAGAGCCATGTCACTTCATACCTTCCTGAGAGAACCAATACGAATTATCTGAATAGTCATAAGGTTACATCGGCTAGCATAAAATGCATTTTGATCTTTTCCAAGGCCACAACATTAACACTCCCTCTTGGACTTGAGGGAAGATTATAAAGACTTCTAGTATGATGTTTATCTCAATGAGTTGTAGTCTCATGATGTATGGAAAGCCTTAATCAGGGATTCTATCCACGTGCATCTCATTGGAGATTCTATCCCCGAGTTCCCACTACTATAATCTCAAAGTTGTTTTACCTTCAATAGTGAACTCCCTCTCAATCAATATGATCGAGTTTGTCATAAGTTGACTGAATCATCTGTTTCCTTAGAAGCTAAATTTCACCAACTTCTTGACCTTTCTGAAGATGTCAGACTCCCTCTAAATCTGGATTTCATATGCTTTCATCCTTTTCAAGTATTTTCAAGTATTTCCTTTCGTAAGGTGAGCCCATTAATACAATACTCATACCCATAGCATTTCCCTTATCCATCAAAATCCACTTCTGAAATGCTTTGATGGGTTTCCTTGCAAACAATTTCTTCCTCCATAATGTGCTTGAGCGTATTGTTGAATAGCCTTTTCAAAGTAGGTTTCTATAATAGTCTCGTTAGGAATTCGGTGAAATGTTCAATCTCAAGGTTGGTCGCCCTTGTAATGCAAGAGCATGGAAGGAGGGCCAACCTTCCATCCCTCAGTTAACCTTAGAGGCACTTCATCATACTTGATTAATTCCAAGAGCACTAATAAGCCTCCCCCAGTCCATGAGGCTTAACCACCAATGGGTGGTTGTGCTTGATGGGGCCTCAAGCCCAAGGGCACATGAAGCCCCTTGGCCCAAAAGCTTAGCATTTATCTCAGGGTGGTGTACTTGATGGTATCTCAAGCCCAAGGGCACACAAAGCCCTTTGGCCCACGAGCATGGCATTCATCTTGGTGTAGCATACTTGGGTCTCGTGAACTCAAAAGGCTTATTGACCTTCATGTTTTCCAATCGATTTCTCCAAATTTGGAAGAAACTATCATACAAATCTTCCATTGAATGTTTATATTAGAAAGAATATTAGGATTATTCAATGATTTCTGCAAGTATCTCTATTACATGAACACTTATGCAAAGATATATATTTCTAATTATCTATGATCTTTATCCCTTAATTAGCACTACTGCTAATATTACTTAAGTTTTGAGTTCCACTCTATTTCTGCTTATTTTCATTAATCATTCCATTTCTTGATCTTTCATGGATTTCTTCTACAAATGTGGTCTCCTCCTTTTTATATCCTCCATGGTGGGATGAAAAGACATGTCCTATGATTTAAAAAGGAGGCATCCCTTGAATATCTGTTGTTGTTGATAACTTGTTGTAATGGCTCATAATTAAGAATTGTTGCCAATTGACCCTACCTTGTCAGTCGGCTCCCTTAGGAAGAATTACTTCCTTGCACATTGCTAATAATTCCATTTAATTAAGTCAGCCCTTAGTAATTGCTTCTCTTTTAATTTGAGTCGGCCCTAATTTAATTTATTCATTTCATCGCCTAGGTTATTCCACAAGGTCTAACCTATAAACATCTGAATTCCATCTATTAAAGCATGTGACCTATCATAAAGGATAGGGAAAAGACAGCTCTTCGAAAGGATGATGAGCTTTGGCAGGTTTCACCTTCGTAAGACATCAATTTTGACATGTTTTGGCTCAAAAGCAACAAGCTGAGATCAAGCTTAATTTAGCACTAATTCTAGCTGTCTTGCTCTTGCATTTGCACTATACTTTATTTGTTATGTGTCTTGCTCTTGCATTTGCACTATAGTTTTTCTATTGTGTCTTGCTCCTTGTTTGTTTGATTGCTAGTTTGTAATGTGTCTTCTATGTTAAGATTAGTGCTTTATATAAGAGTAATGATCATTGATAATAGTCAATAATGATATTTCATGCATCTAACATATCGGTGTTTGGTATATCTCAGTGTTCCACTGGAGGTACATCTCCAAACCCCCTCCCTACTCCAACAAAAGGGCATGTTTCTGAGAAAGGGACATCCCTAAGATGCACATTTTCCAGATCTTGGTTGGAAGAGTGCAAGGTGAGATGACAACCATGTCATCTCTCAAGAGCATCCCTCTTGTTTCAAGTCTCTATGGCTTTTAGGGAGAAATAACCTCCATATTGGGGAGGTGTGATGCATGAACAGTTCCAGTTTTGTTTGTTATCACAACTCAAAGGACACGCATGGATTCAAAAACAGATCTTTAATGGCAGCAAAAATCTCAATATTCTTGCATATTTGGATTCTTCTCGAAGAAATGTGCAATTTTAATATAAACAGCAACTTGTTTCAAATTCGCATGCAATAGTGTTATGGATCCCAGAAGTTGGATTCCATAAAGTATCAGAAAGTGCGTTTCTAAAGTGCATTTGATGAAAAGTCACAATTTTGAAATCACCCCTGCTAGAAAGAGATGGTTTCACTTTGTGAGAACAAATGTCCTAGGGCACTCCAAATTCTTGGTTTTTTCTATCCTAGCAACTTTTAGACCATATGTGATTGTAAATGTATTTTAAGCATCAATTGAGAGAGAATTGAATAGTACATGAAATGAATTGATTTCATATTTCACAATTCCTAACTTCCTAGTGAAAAGTTTGCCATTGTAAGCTACTTTGACTTTAAAGAGAGTTGAGTTAAAATTCTTAGACTAGTGGTGTGCCCAAGGGGCCTAGGACTGTACTTCCCATTGAAGTTGTGGATTTTAAGTGAGTTGTCACATTTTGCTTAAGTTTTCTCCCACGCATAGGTTTCTTTAGGGTAAATAATTTGTCTTCTTAATTGTGCAGGGTGTTTGCTCTCATTAACATAATGCACGTTAAGTAAATTGATTGGCAACTTTACATAACATCATTTCTTTCATTAAATCTATATGTTGTCTAGTGTATAGAAAATCTGCCCTATTTTAAAGATCACGCCTCCCTAGCTTTCAGATCATATTTGCATTTGTCATATCTCAATAATGTCTATCACTTTTAATTTATAAAACCTCCGTTTCATGGATGCACTTTCTAAAGAGCGGATTCCACTGTTCTAGTGCATCTTTGGAGATTAGCCATTTGTTATAAGGCAACAAAAACATTCGAGGTGTTTCTGCATTTGCCATGATTTGCAAACTGAAGTCCATACTATTACACATACTATCTGCAAAACTGCTAATCTGTAGTTTGAAGCTTCTGTATGCAATCTTAGGTTAAACAGTAAACTGCACGCATAACAACAGTTTTAGAGGCATTTTGATAGTTTTAATATAAATTTTATTTGTGAATGAAAAAAAAACAGCAACAAGAGTGGAAAACAAGATCAAGACTATGCCCTACAGGATAGAAGTAAAATAAAATTGAGCAACATAGATGCCAGACAAACCAATGCAGACACACCTTAGCTGGCAAGAGCAGAGGACTCGGGGATTTAAGTTGATTGTCAAGAACAGGCATCATAAGTGTCGAGCCAGTTCCCTGAGATCCATAGCCTACTCGTTCATATGAACCAACTGCATCATATGTGAAAACACAGCCTTTTCCTGTAGCAATGTAAATTTATTTGCACTATCAGCATTACTCTTATTATAAATAATTTAAGAAATCACTTTCTTTTTTCCTTGTAGGAATTGTGAACTCAAATATAATATTACGTAGCTTACCTTCATTGTCTAGACCACCTAAAACATTGAAAGAATAGTATGGGAAAAATCGTTTGTAGTAAAGAGTATTAGAGAGCAGCTGTGCCATGGCGGGGCAACTCATTTGCTTGTTATGCTGATGCTGATAGATCTACAATTACCAGATCTATTATTAATTCTATGAACATATATCTATTTGCTTCAAAATTTATCACAAACAAAATTATTAGAAACAATAAGAATCTAGAAGTCAACGGAGTAAACAAAAACATATCATCACAAAACAGACCAATACAGGTAAGCAAGATATCTGTCTACCAAATTAGTCAACAAGATAGAATCTCTGAGAGATCACAAGATTCATGATGTTCGTACGGAAAAGATATATAACCTGCATAACTTGCAGTTTGATTTCTTCAATCATTAAAACTAAAGCCTGCTCCTAAATAAAAGAGTTCTTGATTCAACTAAGAATGGTTAAAAACACACAGCTCACATTACAATTACAAGCAAGCTCGCTGGGAAGCCTGATAAATATTTATGGTCTCGTCTCTTGAAAGAAACTGTTCTGATATTGTTCCTCTAACAAGTAGCTAACACAAGCTTTCAAGATTAAAACAAGCACCTTGCAGAAAGCAGAAAAATAATGATCCACCCATCACAAATGAACACTAGCACAAATAAAGAACAAATCCATTATTCATCAAAGAAGAAACCTATTATCAATGGCACCTCGAAAGTGTTGGCGATTGTAGCTGCAGGAGATATCTTGCATACCTGCGATGGTTGCCTTTGTATAGGTCTGATCCTTCTTCGTTCCTGATAACCTATGATGATATGTTTTGATTCATTTGTTCATTCCTATTCTCTGTTAGCTCTCAGCAAGTATTATTCTATTGAGGACGACTATGAATAAGTCTCCCGTTCTTAGTTGGGCATTACAAGAAACTCCTTGCGTCTTCCATCTGTAGCTGAATGGTTTATGAAAAGTTAACTGCCACGTCAAACAGAAAATGAAAAGCCTATCATTTCATGTGACGGTGATTTGGAGTTTAGTATTGTATCTGCCGCGTGGGCGTGAGGACAGTTATGAGATGACTTCTTGTTTCTGGATTGGTCATCAGTTTTCAGTATCGTCACATTCCTTTCCTTCTGTAGGCGTCTATTCAAGAGGTTACGAAAGGTGTCCATTACATATTTTTGCAGTAGGTGTTCAGTGGTGTATTATCGTGCTTGTTTGTTCTGAGATCATATGAGCATTTGTTCTGAGATTATAGTTGGTATTCATTCTGTGATTATTGAGAGTGCTTTATGTGGTGATTATCAGGTGTGTAGTGTCCATTACTGTAATCAGACTATTCAATGTGAAGCACTGTTACCCAGAGACGCATTTCCGGCAAAATTTGACCCGTCCCGGAAACGGGGACATCCCGGAAACTCCGAAACCCGACCCTTGGCTGTCCCATAAAATTAATTCAAATAATGTTTGAGTTTTGATAATTTGTTTGCTTTCCACTCTCGTGTGAACCCTTAATTTAAATTATTTAACAAAAATGTTATATGTTAAGGTTCTATAATGTATATAAGCATGCTTTTTCCATGTTTTGATATGAATCTTTAAAATTTTCCTATATATTTTAAAATTTCCCTATTTTTTACGAAGTCATCCCCACTGCCGCCCCCTGCTCCGGGAAAAAAAATCTGTCCCGGAAACCCGTTTCCCTGTCCACCCGCTCCGGAAACCCAGGGTAACACAGGTGTGAAGCATATGTATTGCAGGTTCTATATTATTGTGGAGAACATTTGTTATTTGTTCAGCTTGTGAGCTTTGTAAAGTGCAGACTCCTCTTATTTAAAAAAAGTATTATTTTCGGTGTGACTGGGTTTTTCCCCTCAAATTGGAGGGTTTTCCAGGGTAAATCTGTGTCTTGTGTTTTTTGTATTATCAATTCTCTGCATTATGATATGTATGCCTTAAAAATTAACATGGTATCAGAGCAAGCTTAATCAAGTTAAGCGATCAGATTCATTTCTATAACAAATCTACTTATTCTTCTTCTCGTATGTATAAGTTTTTTTATTCATCAAGATGGTTAACAGTCTGAAGATTGAAGATAGGCTTGATGGCGCATCGGATTTCACCTCTTGAAAATTCAGAGTTCTTATCTCTCTGGAAGAAAATGATCTTCTAGACTTCGTGGAGAAGGATGTGTCTGAGCCATCCGATAAGCCTGTGAAAACTCAATGGAAGAAGAATGACATTAAGGCTAGGAAGTTTTTGATCAATTTTGTGAAGGATCATCTTGTGTCTATCATTTCCAAGATGAAGATTGCTAGAGTCATGTTCAAGACTCTTCAAGATCTGTATGAGATCAACAATACCAGCAGAGCTCTTGCCTTAAGACAACAGCTCCGTCATATTAAAATGGCTAAAGGAGAGTCAAACATTTCCTACTTTATGAAGATTGCTGAGTTAAAAAATCAGCTATATGCCATTGGAGATATAGTTAAAGATAGACACCTAGTCATGTTGGCAATGAATGGTCTTCCTCAATCTTGGGAGTCCTTTTCCAAGGCATTTGTGGAAGATCTAAAATTCCCAAGTTTGATGGTCTTAGAGCTGGCTGCATTCAAGAGGAATCTAGATTGATATCAAGAGGAAATGAAAAAGCTCTCATAATGAGGAAAATCATGTTCTTGCTGCTCATACATTCAGAGGAAAAGGAAGAGAAGGGAGAAAAGGATATTTCAGGAGGAATAGAGATAATAATTATGATTCAGCTCCTGAACCAAAGAAGAAGGATTACTATCACATTAAATGTTTCAGATGTGACAAGTATGGTCATTTTGCTCGAGATTGTGTCAAAAGATCAAAACATCATGTTGCTGCTGCAAATGTGGAGGAGATGTCACCTAAAAAGGATTCTTCCAGTGACAACTCAGAAGGATTTTTATTTATCTCGGCTCCTCAAGCAATGTTCCAACAGATAGCAACAGTTGGTTAATTGATAGTGGTGCTTCTCATCACATCACAGGATATTGAGAGCATCTTTCTGACTTGGTAGAAAAACAAACAAATTTACATGTGATAATTGGAGATGATGCAAGTTATTTTGTAAAAGGTGTTGGAGCCGCTTCTCTTCAACTAGATTTTGGCATCCCTCTCCAATTGAGTGAGGTTTTGTTTGTTTCAGGTATCAAAAGAAATCTGATTTCAATTTCAGCATTAGAGGACAAAGGATATCGAGCTGCATTTTTTGAAGGAAAAGTTCTTGCTTGGTCAAAGAACTCTAGTATCAATTATGCCCATGTAATTGGTGTTCGTCAAGAGAGCCTTTACACACTTTTTCTTCGTCCGATTCAAGCATTAGTACATGACTCCATCAATTCAAGTGAGCTTTGGCATAGCAGACAGTCACTTACACTTCAAAGCTCTTCCATCCATGGAGAAGATGGTTACTGGTTTACCAAAGCTTAGTCAGGAACATGATGGCATTTGCAAGGGATGTGCATTGGGTAAGAATGTTAAAAGTTCTTTTCTAAGTAGTGAAAGTAGATCAAAAGGTCTTCTAGATCTGATTCATTCTGATTTAAGTGGACATGTGTCTATGGCTTCTTTGAGTGGATTTTGGTATTATGTTATTTTATTGATGACTATTCTCGAAAGGCGTGGATTTATTTCTTGAAAACTAAGGAATCTGAAGAAGAACTTTGTAGATTCAAAGAGTTCAAAGCTCAGGTTGAAAATATGTTAGGAAAAAGGATCAAGGTTTTGAGATCTGATAATGGAGGTGAATACATTTCTAGAGGCTTTCAAAATTTCTGCATTGAGGCAGGGATTAAGAGTGAGTTTTGTGTCCCTTACAACCCTCAACAAAATGGGATTGCTGAAAGGAAAAACAGATCCATTGTTGAGGCAGCCAAAGCAATAATTCATGATCAAAATTTGCAAAATATTTTCTTTGGGCAGAAGCTTCCAAAACTGTTGTTTATATTCAGAACTGGAGCCCTCATAAAATATTAGAAAATATGACTTTGAAGAGGCCTTCACAAGTGTTAAACCAGAAGTTAGTTACTTAAGGATTTTTGGTACTCTTGTTTATATTCATGTGCCTAAAGACAAAAGATCTAAACTAGAACCATCAAGCAAGAAAGGTATTTTTGTGGGTTCCAGTGAGTCTTCTAAGGCCTACAGGATTTACATTCCAGGACAGAAACAAATTGAGATCAGCGGGGATGTATCTTTTGAAGAGGAAGTTGCTTTCAAAAGATCAAAAGGGTCTTTCATAGAGATGGATAGTTTAGGACAAGAGACAAATCAAAATTTGGACATTTATCCTGATCATTCTCATGAGATTCAGAGGGAGTCCACTGAACCAGAGGAGATTTTTGACTCAATTGATCCCATAGAACCTACTAATGGGCCAAGCACCATTTCTTCAAGTAGAATGAGACCTCTATGGGCTAAACAAACAATGCAAGAGGCAGAAAATTATGCAGCTCCTCGTGGCACTTTTAGAGAAAGCAAGAGACCGCAACAATTTCAAAACATGTAGCATTAATGAGTCATATGATTGAGACTAAGCCTTCTAGCTTTAAGGAAGCATCAAATCAACAAGTTTGGAAAGATGCCATGTTAGAAGAATATAAATCTATCATCAAGAATGATGTTTGGGATGTTGTACCAAGGCCTAAAAGAAAATCAGTTGCGTCTTCCAAGTGGTTTTTCAAGATTAAGCATGCAGCTGATGGAAGTATAGAAAAGTACAAAGCAAGATTTGTGGCAAGAGGTTTCTCTCAAAAAGAGGGAATAGATTATGAGACGTTTGCTCTTGTAGCTCGCTATACATCTATTAGGACTATCATTGTCATTGCATCAGCTAAAGGCTGGAAATTACATCAAATGGATGTAAAAACTGATTTTCTTAATGGTGTAATCAAAGAAGTATTTATTGAACAAGCAGGTGGTTTTGTGATTCATGGGAAGGAGTCTCATGTATGCAGATTGAAGAAGGCGTTGTATGGCCTTAAGCAAGCACCTCGTGCATGGTATGAAAGGATAGATCAATACTTGTTGAGTTTGGGATTTTACAAGAAAGATGCAAATTCAAACCTTTACTTCAAGATAGTTAATGGTAAAGTTTTAATTCCGGTTCTTTATGTTGATGATTTATTTCTTACTGGAGAAGATAGTCTCATTGTTAAATGTAAGAAAGATTTAACCTCTAAGTTTGAGATAAAGGATCTTGGTCTCGTGCATTACTTCCTAGGACTTGAAGTGTGGCAAAGATCCAATGAGATTCTTCTTAGTCAAGGGAAACACACTATAGATACCTTGAAGAGGTTTGGGATGTTGGATTGCAAGACCATGGCTACTCCAATGGAGACAAATCTGAAAAAGTTAAGAGTTGTTGAAGCTAGTTCTAATTTGATAGATTCCGCCATTTATAGACAGTTGATTGGTTCTTTGATGTATTTATTGAATACTAGACTAGATATTTGTTATGCAGTGAGTGTTCTTAGTCAGTTCATGTGTGAACCAAGACATTCATTTAGTTGCAGCCAAGCATATCTTGAGATACTTGCGTGGCACAGTTGGATTTGGCTTGAGATATGCTTCAGATGTAGATCTGAATTTACAGGGGTATTCTAATCTTGATTGGGCTGGGAGTGTAGCTGATATGAAAAGCAGTTCTGGATGTTGTTTCAGTTTGGAGTCTGTCATGATTTCCTGGTGTAGCAAGAAGCAGACTTATGTGGCTCAAAGCATTGCAGAAGCTAAATATATTGCAGCATGTGTAGCTGCTCGAGAAGCAGCCTGGCTTTGGAAACTTCTTACAGGTTTGTTTGGTCAAGCATTAGAGCCAACTGTGATTCATTGTGATAATCAAAGTTGTGTAAAGCTTTCTGTGAATCAAGTATTTCATGATAGAACGAAACATGTGGAGATCAAATATCAGTACATCAGAGATATGGTGCTGAGAAAAGCTATTAAACTTCAGTATATTTGCACTGATTAACAGACATCCGACATTCTCACCAAGCCTCTCTCTCAGATGAAATTTGTGCATTTTTGAGACAAGCTTGGAGCTGTGGAGAATGTTGTCCTTGCTGAGAGGGAGTCTCAACATCAGTGACTTCTTTTATTATATGATAAAATGCATATTTCTCTAAGAGGGAGAAATATGAGGTGGAAGTCCTTGAGATTTGTTGTTTTTAAAATGCATACTTTCTCTAAGAGGGAGAAATATGAGGTGAAAGCCCTTGAGAGATGTGCTATTTCCACACAAGGGTGTGGCCATGGTGTACATCATGTTGACGAGTGATTCCACGATAAGAGCTTGTGTTTATGCTCGTTACACACATGGGAGTAGCCATGGTGGACATCGTGTTGAGAGATTCCATGATAAGAGCTTGTTCTTTTCACACATGGGTGTAGCCATGGTGAATGTCATGTGAGTGAGTCCATGACATTATCACATTGAGAGATTGCGTGATAAATCTTTTGTTTTCTCACAAATAGGTGTAGTCATTGTGAGTGTCATGTTGAGAGATTCCATGACCTGAATATTTGAAAAGATATCTCCTTTGCTAAGAGGGAGTGTTGGCGATTGTAGCTGCAGGAGATATCTTGCATACCTGCGATGGTTATCTTTGTATAGCTCTGATTCTTCTTCGTTCCTAAAAACTTATGATGATATGTTTGCATTCATTTGTTATTCCTATTCTTTGTTAGCTCTCAGCGAGTATTATTCTATTGAGGACAACTATGAAGAAGTCATTCATTCTTAGTTGGGCGTTACAAGAAACTCCTTGCATCTTCCACCTGTAGCTAAATGTTTATGAAAAGTTGAAGTGCCACGTCAAACAGAATATGAAAAGCCTATCATTTCGTGCAACGGTGATTTGGAGTTTAGTATTGTATCTGTTGTGCGGGTGTGAGGACAGTTATGAGATGACTTCTTGTTTCTGGATCAGTCATCAGTTTTCAGCATCATCACATTCCTTTCCTTCTGTTGGCGTCTATTCAGGAGGTTACAAAAGGTGTCCATTACATGTTTTTGCAGTAGGTGTTTAGTGGTGTATTATTGTGCTTGTTTGTTCTGAGATCATAGTGAGCATTTGATCTAAGATTATAGCTGGTATGAGAGTGCTTTATGTGGTGTTTATCGGATGTGTAGTATCCATTACTGTAATCGGACTATTCTGTGTGAAGCATATGTATTGCAGGTTCTATATTATTGTGGAGAACATTTGGTATTTGTTCAGCTTGTGAGCTTTGTAAAGTTCAGACTCCTATTATTTTCGGTGTGGCTGGGTTTTTCCCCTCAGGTTCGAGGGTTTTCCCAGGGTAAATATGTGTCTTGTGTTTTTTGTATTATCAATTCTCTGCATTATGCTATTTATGCCTTAAAAATCAATAGAAAGGTAATCCAGCTAAGACTGGAAGTGGTGGTATTATCAGGGACAGCAAGGGTGTCTTTGTGATGCCTGTGCAGTTAGTATGACAACTTTGCAGAAGTCAAGGCCATCTTTTCGGGTATCCAACTAGCTAAAAATATAAAGAACTCTCATACTATATTCAAGGAGAGCACTCTTAACATAATCAAATGACTTAAGAGTGGGTTACATAAACAATCTCTTATAAGATGAGAAGTATATTAAGGCCTTCAAGGAAATTAAAATTTGCCACATCTATCGAGAAGGTAACAAGATGGTTCATAAGATGATCAATAAAGGTGTCTATGTTTCTAGGTTAGATAAATGGGTTGAGGTAGATTCCCTACCTAGCAACATTAACTTATGTCTAAGAAATGAAGCCTCAATGTAACCATTTGTCTCATACACTCTAGAATATAATGAATGTTAAAGACAAGTAAGTTCCTATTTTATTTCCCCCTAATGTGTAGAATGAAAAAGAGCTTTGGCCTATCCTGCAATAAATCTTCACAACCAGATAACAGCCCCTGAGATTCCCTAAATAGTCTACGAACTCAAAATAGACATGCAATGTTGTTACACTCACAGGATTTAAAAATGAGAAGATGTGACTATCCTTTTGGGGAAAATTCAACTCCTCCAAGCAGAGCTGCAAACTCATTCTATACTCCTTAAGGCACCTAAAAAATCACTGAAACACAGTCTGTAAGATTCTGATCAGCTTCCTCCAGCAAGGTACATTGGAGGGGGGGAAATCACTCTCTTGAAATGAAAAAGAATCTGAATCTTAAAAGATAGTATAGGCAGGGTATGGAGATCAAGGAAGTGGGGTATAGCAGGGGTATAAAGGATTGAGCGAATCGAGATTCAGACACCTTAAATTGTACTCTGGAATCACACAGCTGGAGTGGAAGATTTTTATGCAAGCACCCCATCTTTGGAGCCAACTGTTTAGAGAAAAATACCTAGATGTCAGGGATTCAGGGATAATCTCCACAGCCAACTATCTATCCAAGGAGTCCCATATGTGGAGCTTTGTCCAATCCCTGCTAGTATATCATTGACAAAAGATGGAGCTTAAAAATTCAAGATGGTGCTTCAGTACAATGTGACTCCCATCTGGACGGCATGGTCTTGTGACTATTGGTTACCCAGAATATTTGAGGACACTACAAAAAATCCAAAAGTTCCAGTGCACAATGCAACTCAACCCCAATCCATTGAGGTTCTCAATAACTGTTTCTTCTGTAAGAAATCCATTTGCAGAACAACCAGAACCACTGTGGTGGATGAGAAGAATGCATATCTGCCCTTGTGCCTGTCTATTAGATTGAGGAGTGGTCTGCAAAGAGCAGGTGATTTAAAAGGATTATCCCAAACAAGTATTGCATTCAAAAGGGAATTCTTGCACACATTTATCACATACTTCAAAAAAAATCATGGGCGCATCTTTTTCAAGAATCCTTTAAATCCAATTATTTCTTAATTTGCCTTTCTTATTTCTTTCTAACAAGCCTTATAAAGTCCATCCTTGTAACATAGAACTATCATAATCCACACATACCATGCAAGTAATAAATTAGAATACTTTCTTAAAAACTGGGATATTTGATTCAAGTTCAATTATTTTTGCTGAATGTCACCTTTACAGAGCTGAAACCAATCCATCTTTAAAAAAATACAAACTGATTATTAAGAGATTTTGCCACAGGAGTTCACACTTTCCTTTTCAGAAATATGTTCTAACCTTAACTCCGTCTCCTACTGAAGGAGAGGAATAAGCAAAGTGGTGAGTGAATGAACTAATGACTAGTTTTTTACTTTTTCAATAACTTTAATATTTAACAATTTAACAAATAATTACTTTTTGCACAACCACCAAAGTTACAAAAAATAATAAAATAACCCAAAATATGAATTCTAACCACACCACCAATACCTTAAATGAATAGTATAACAATCAATATGGATATGGGTGCTCTCCCAATATAACAAACTTCCCCAAGAAAATTGGAGTGCCTCCAAAATGTCGCATCTACACACGAAAAGTACCACTGTGCACATCTTGGCTCCAGAAACTGTATCTGTCAAAATACCTTTCCAATAAAGTTGAGACTCTCCGAGAAAGTTTAGAGTTTCCAAGGATGTTGGAATGGATTAGAAAGGGGGGCATTATAGACGGATGGTGATCAAGATATTTTTGAAGCCCCATATGATGTTGATGCTTGATCGGTGATGTCTGATTGTTGACACTTGACATTATTGTTTTTTAATTTTTAATATATATCACAACATTCAAGCTTGATTGACTTCACAACATTCAAGCTTGATTGACTAACATTGTAATATTTTTAATTTTTATGTTGGTTAGTTCATTATGATGCCATGTTGTATTCTGAACTTAATTACTACTGCAAATATGCATATATTTCAGATTTTTAAATGTTTTTGTATAGACAAAACCAACCCTCAAAATTTTTTAACCAAACCCGCAAACCCAAACCCAAACTGGTACCAAACCAATAAGCTAATAACTTAAAGATTAAACAAATTTCCTACATAAGTAGGTTTATTATTAATGTTCCCACCAATATATCAATTTCAGCATATTTCTAGCATTGAATATCGTAATGTCAAAAATAAAAGAGAAAGAAGTTCATAGTAATTTTGCATACCCTATACCAAGTAACTTGCCACTTAAATTGTTCATTGAGTTTGTATGATGGTGAGAAAGATATACAGGTGTTTCAAACAGCCTTTGTTGTAAATTCATACATGTGGGAACAAGACATATGTCATAGCATGAAGTGCATCCCTGCCCAAGCACTGCAGGAAACAATGAATCCATATTCCTAACAACCGTCAGGATGAATCTGTAGAGTCTGGCTATTTAAGTAAAAATAGAGTGTAGCCATTTGAACAGGCAACATTTGATAATAAGATGGCTAGTGTCTCTTCCAAAGAGAGATTATGAACCCGCTCTACTTTCCTATGAAATATTAAATAGGTCTAGACACCACAAAACTTCGTCATAATTACTCCCATCTTTAAATAAACAGGCCCATAATGATTGAGAAGAAAATTAATTGCTGGGTCATCAGTATTCTCTCTGATTTTTTTCCAAGTGGGCATTACTACGATGAAGTCATCCATCATCCTAGGCCAACATCTAAGGTTCACGCATTTGTTTTTCATTATAAAAAATGGATATCTCATAAATACTGTACAGTTACTAAATAACAAGTGTTCATTAAGATCATATATGAACCAATAAAAAAAAAGCCTTCGTTAAGATCTACCAATGAGTGCCTTAGTTTGTGTCAGCAATGTCAATGTTACTCAAAGCATGAGCCATAAATTTCATCTCTGAAGGGAAAGCAATCTCCAGATAAACAAACAAAACAAAAAATAAATATATAAGTAATGTAAAAATACCTTTACTAGAAATTTTCCTTGCATTTCCACCAAACTGAAAATTTGTAGAAGATGTGCGCAATCCACATTGGATCAGAATTTCCATTTTTTAATCAAGTTTTTAGATTTTTTGAGGAAGAATTAGATAGATAGCACAAGAACTTGTGATGAATGCATAACAGTTAGTATAGTTATACTTATTTATTTCCATGTTAATTCCATGTTTGATTCAGCTGGACTGAATCTGTTTGGATACAGATTAATCAAATTTAGTTCGGCCAACAGGCTCAAGTCCAGCAGCAAGTATAAGATCAGCTATTATGATTTCGCTCTCTCATTTTAACCAAAAATGGTCATATTGTGTGTAGTTAATACTTAAAACTGTCTTTAAATAATTTTCTGATGATGTAATCCTCTAGCAACTACTGTTACTCAAGTTCATTTTTCAATAGGTTTTTATAGCTCATTACATAAACAAAGCATTTCACGTTAAACATGTATTTATTGTATATTACTCAAAAGCTCTTGCATGTGCATTGCTTCAGTTAGAGATCGTAATGCTGACAAAAATGTTGAACCATAACATTTTTTGCAAGTGACTGAAACTTCTAGTAAAAATAAAGTTTTAATGCAGGTGGCTTTTTATTTTGGGAGCACCCTAAGAATTTTTAGTAATTTAGCTATTTATTACAATTACAACTAACTTATGGTTTAGTGTTAATAAATTAAATGAAACAATTTTTCAACTTCTAAGGGCATTATCACTGCTTCCAAAACATTCAAATGAAATTGTTCTGACCCATTTCAATAATTGTACAATTGTCAGCATGGTTTCAAAAAGGAAACATAGTTAAACTTCTCAAAAAAGCTCACTTGCTTTGACTACCTGCTTTACGCCATCTAACAAATTAGCTTTTTGGTGACACTTCAAAATTTAAAATAGACAAATAGAACTAAGCACATTGACAATGTTAATTTCGCAAGCTACTCACCAGATGTCTAGCAGATAAGTTTTTTTGCAACGCCTTTATATCAGCTTGGAATCCTGAAGATGCGAGTACACATTTATCTGCACTGCAGTAAGTGATGGGATAAACATTATTTTAAGGATTTTAATCACCATAAAGCACATTGCAGGCACTTAGTAACATATCAGAGAATTCATTTAATTTGTAAAACAATTTATACATAAAAGTGGCTTCTTATCAGCACCACCAAATAAAAATAATTTGAGGCTTATATTTGTTTTTACTGTATTTTAGCTAAATAAATTAAAGAAGACAACTATATTTTTCTCAATTCTGTAAATTAAGTCTCAGTTTTATATGAGAACAATATGTTTGAAGAGATTTAATCTTACAAATAGTATAGCATTGACTTCAACTGCTTTTTAAATTGGAATGAAAAGAATCATTTCTAGCTGGAATGCTTATTGTGGTCTTGAAAATGCATGTACACAAACTATGGGAATAGGATGGTAACGTGGATAAGAGAATCATTTCTAGCTGGAAAGCTTATTATGGTATTGAAAATGCATGAGCACATGCTAAGGGCATGAGAATAAGATGTCTGTTTTCATCACTTTGGTCATTCCAATTATACCATATTTCGTTGAAGGTTGACCAAAATCTAAGACAAACTTAAAACTTACAACTTCAAAATAAAATATAATTCAACAGCCATTTGAACTTGAACTGGAGCGACCGTGTGGTTTAGACAACCAGTTGTAGCTGTAAAGCGAAAAAATCCTGAGCTATGAAACTGGAATTGAAAAAGTTCTCTTCAACATTTAATCATTCCAGATATTCTATATAATTGTTATGTTGTATTCTGCAGCATCTCTCATGGCCCTTGAAACAAATTTGGGTAGATTTTAAATACACTACTTGACACCGTATTCTTTTCACACCATATTCTTTTGGTCAAAGTGTTTTGTACATTGATGGTGTCTGAAACTATGATTGACACAGAAAAAATAAAAACAAGCTGCTCAACTTAGGCAGCACCAGATGCCCTATTATCTCCTCTAGCATGCCTAATAGCCACAACAGACCAAAAACTGGTGAGCTATAGAATCTGAACCTTAGCCTAGATACTAGAATAAAGAACATAAGTTATAACAATTATATCAACATTTAACATCCTTATGAAGTTCAAAAAAAACATTAAACAACAATGGAATAGTTAATAAGAGGAAGCTGAAGCATTAAGAAGAATTTTATCAATCCTTGTTTAACTAATTAAAACTACTCCAACAATGTGAGATTGAAAAACAAACGAATATTGCTAAAATAATGACCAAAGCTCGTGACCAACATGGTGAGACTGGTCATTACAGTGATCAAAACACACCTTGAGAGGACCAAATTTGTAAAGTTTGCAAATAAAACAAAAATGAAGATGAACAGCATTTCTTTCTAAGTTGCCCTACCATTGATTCATGAGAGGCAATCTCATCCAGTTTCATAATGCAACTAACATTCAAGAATTTCTAGCTTACAGGAATCAAAACAACTTGGGTACCTTCATTTCTACCAAGTTCAAATATGAAAATGATACTAAGAAGAATTTCTAGTCCCATTTCTACTTTAGTCTTTATACATATGCATATAAATTGTTTACCTTACAGCTCTTCTCCTTTGTAGGGAATCCTAGCCACATGCCATGGCATATGGGAACAATATGAATTATTACAAATTGCAAATATTGAAAACAATTACATGAGAATTTCACCTGTAAAGTGTTACATAAAATGGTTGAATGGTGGAATGAAAATAATAAGTACAGCTCAAAAATGATACATTGAAAAAAAACATCCAAAGACGTGTTAAATTGCATAGCTAAATGATGTGTTCTAATAGGTCCTACAAATCAATCAAACATGATGATGACAAAATGACATCACCATCATTATTTTTAACAGCCAGATTCCAGTTAAATCATGGGAACATGACATTCACATACACAACATTGGAACAACCTGAGGAAACATTTTTAAAAGTGTAAGAAAATATAAAGGTCCCCACTTAAAAAGTCCTGATTTCCAACATTTATGCATCCTTACAATAAAACCTTAAGAGAAGGCACCGTGTTGCAGATAAAGTGCCCATGAAGTTTTCATGCTAGATGCCTTAGGGACCTCTTGGAGTCCCCAAGCTTTCCCCAAACAAAGAGGACGTCCCAGAAATAGCCCCAAGTCTGGAGCAAAAGTTGTGAGACGGCAAGGGGACACCTCTTCCAAGTCCCCATGTTTCCAAAACATACCATCACAAAAATGGAGGATTTTGAGGGAGGGATGCATCACATGGAATATTGCTTACACTTACAATCTATGTTTATATGCATATGATCAATGTATACTTGTGTATGTGATCAAGGATCTTCTATTTCATTAGTTTATTGCAGGGACGTGACACAGAGCTTTAAATCCTAACAATCTCTCCATTTCATATCTTTCCGATTCGCCACCTTTGAGTGCTAAGTCCAAACATAGGTCAAATACTAGTACGTTGAGGATGAATCAACAAACAATGATAATAGCATTCCCCGCCCCACTTCCTCCCCACCCCTCTCTCTCTCTCCAGAATCAAAGTCCACGTCAAAAATTATCTTGCTGAGTCTGAATCAAGTAATTCTGATAATTGCATTCCCCCTTTCACGTAGCATTCTCCTCCACCTTCTCTATCTCCATTGTATTCTATATTTTCCATATTTGAGGTTTACTGTACCAAAAGTTCTGTATAAAAGTTGTTACCTTGGTTTCACTTCTACCAAAAGAAACTGAAGGTGCACGCCGACCTTTTGCTCCAGGAAAGTGTTGCAATTTAAAAAGAAAAAATTAAAAGAAACGCGCACACCGTCGCCTTTAATACATCAAAAGAAATGAATACAAAAGTCAAGGCTTTAAGGACTTACAGTTTGCAAATCTTAGAGTAATCCCTTGTGAGAATGCTATAACCAGTCGACATTCTTCTATCTGCTGCAATTACGCAGTAGTTGGCCCCCGCTATTGCTACACAAGTTCTGTAAAGATAATAAAAATTATAATGAGAGATCCGTCATAGAGGAATGACTATTCACCAAAAATAGTTCACTGTGGAACTATTAATCTGTAAGCAGTTAACCCAAAAAAATGTTTTTTAAAAATAATCACTACTCAAGATCCAATTAATAGAAGAAATAACATGTATCCAAATAAATATAAATAAAATCAAAACCCTGAAATTGTAAACCTAACGAAGGGGGAAAATACAAAGCAACAGAGAAAAAACATGATCTTAAAGCTAATCATTAAAGAGGCGAGTCAAGTATACAATCGTATTCTGTAAAATGTTGATACATGGCATTGGTATAGTTGCCCAGAGAAGCAGAAAAGAAACTCCGGTGAAGAAAAGCAGTAAAAAAAAAGTATATGTTGTGGGAAGCAAGGGGGCAAAAGAAAACTACGACAACATCCTTACCCTCCGTTGTTGTCGTAAGGACTCCATGTAGACTGTCGCTGCGTGATCAATTCTGTACCACCCATTTCTACAAATAATTTGACGAACAATTTATGAGAAGATGGAAAACTGAAAAATCGGTTTTCAGCAGAGAAAACAATAGAAATGTGGATGAACCTGATTTGGCGTGCTCAACAAGAAAAGCAAACCAAAGGGATCTGATTTTAACAGCAAAATTTAGGAAAAGTCCTCCGAAACCCTACGCATAAGGGAGAACTTTAAATGCAGAGTGGCAATGGGGTAATTAAGGTAGGTTATCTAAGCCCGACAAGAAATATGTGAAACATTGGTCTTTCTATTCGTCAATATAATGGGCTGGAGCACCTAACTGTTTAATTTTCCGTGACAATCGCGGAGCTGGGCTTCCTACGAATTATGTAGTTAAAAAATAAATAACTAGCAAGTCCTTTTGTTTGTCACTCTTTCTCATCCTCTCTAGATCTCCTTATAATAAATTGATAACTCTTCCTCTCTATCTCTCCTTCTCTACGTCTCCCTTTGTATCTCCCTAGACCTCTTTCTATCTTTACCTCTTGATCTATATCTATCTCTATCTCTTTGTCTGTTTTTCTCCCATCCTCACTCTCCCTCTATATGTATCTCTCTATCACTCTATATGCCTACATATCTCCCCCTTTCTACCTCTCTCTATTGCTTTCTACTTATATCTTTATCTTCATATCTCCCCCTCTCTCATTTCTTTTTATATTTACATCTTTCATCTGCACTCTCTCTCCTCTCCATGTCCCTCTTCCTCTCAATCTCCATCTCCACACCTCTATGTATATCCTTAAACTATATCTTTCTCTTTCTTCTGCACCCCTCCCTCTTTTTATCCCTATGTTCCCCCCTCACACACACACACACACCCTATCACACACACACACTATCACTCCATTTAGACACATCTCCCTATCTCTATCCTTCCATCTCTCCATGACCCCTTTATTATACGTTTAGGTTTCATATAGGATACGAAGACGTTCATTGATATCTTCCCAGCTATCAACACCATCTGTCAAACAATACCTAGATGCTTACGTTAATTAATTGGTGTTAATTAAGAAGATTATAACTTCACGTGAATTTGAATAATCAATATTAAAGAATAAATAAATATTGGTGATAGATCCCCTAGTTCATCCCCTCTAATGAGGCATAGCTAGGGAGGATGCTGGCACAGGTTGTGGAATTTGACTTTATACCTGACAAATGTATTTTCCTCAAAGTTTCTAAAGCCTTATCATCCAATCCATTTTGCAAGTAGCCTGCAACCATTGCAGTCGATGAGGACACATTTCTTTAAGGCATCGTGACAAATAACTCCCATGTCATTTATGTTGCCTCAATTTGCATTCATGTCCAACAAGGCAGTTGCAACTACGACATCTGACGACTTTCCTCTTTCCTCGCTTTGATGAATACGCATGTATTGTTTTGAAGTTCCCATTTTGGCACAGGCAGGGGGATGCCAGTATAGGTTATAGAATCTGGCCTTACGCCTTCCAATTGCCCTAAATTTATTAACATAGAGAAGAAGTGTTCTCCACAAAATGTTCATGGTGACATCTCTTATTAGTTCCTGCCATGGATATGACAGTAACTATTGCGGAGGGGCAGTGCTTAAACGATGATTAGCCAATCACGATTCAGTTTTTTAAAATTTTGTTTTCTCCATCAAAGTGTGCAATGGTAACGCCTTTTTTATTTGTTTTCTAGGTTTTGTTATATTCTTTTATTGTCATTAATGGATAATTACATCTTTAATTAGTAAATACTGTATAACTTATTTTGAAGCAGTACAATATATTAGAGTTATTTTATGTTTGTTTTATATTAAATATTTTTGTATCTCTCTATCAATCCATCTCACCATCTATATCTCTTTCTATCTATATCTCCCTATCTATGTTCCCCTATGTATCTTTGGAAATCTCTTTATATCTTTACCTCTCGATATATCTCTACCGTCTATCTATTTTACTCGCATTCCTGTCTACATCTCCATATTTCTTCCTTCATCTCTCCCTCTATTTTGTTATCTCTTTATCACTTTCTATCCCTATATATCTCCCTCTCTCTACCTTTAATTTTCTACAGCTCCATATTTCTACACCTTTAAATATCTATAACTCCATATTTCTTCCTTCATCTCTCCCTCTATTTTGTTATCTCTTTATCACTCTCTATCCCTATATATCTCCCTCTCTCTACCTCTCTCTATACATCACTTTCTATCTTTATCTTTATCTGTATATCTCTCCCCCTCTGTCATTCTCACTTCTTTATATATTTAGATATTTCATACCCCCCCTCTCTCTCTGCCATTCTCCCTCTTTTTATCTCTCTCCATCTCTATCCCATTTTGTCACCTCTATCTTTCCCTTTCTATCTCCCTTTCTCTTTATCTTTAACTCTCCCTCTACCTCTATATCTCTCTATTTCTCTCCCTACTTCCATCTAGATATCTCCTTCTCTCCATATTTCAAGTCTCTTCCTTCTCAATATACACCTATTATCGCTCTCTATCCCTATATATCTCCCTATCTCTACCTCTCTACACATCACTTTATATCTTTATCTTTATCTTTATATCTCTCCCCCTCTGTCATTCTCACTTCTTTATATATTTAGATTTTTCATACCCCTCTCTCTCTCTCTGCCCTTCTCCCTCTATTTATCTCTCTCCATCTCTATCCCATTTTGTCTCCTCTATCTTTCCGTTTCTATCTCCCTTTTTTCTATCTTTATCTCTCCCTCTACCTCTATATCTCTCTATTTCTCTTGTTGCCTCCCTCTATCGTTCTCTCTCCCTCTCTATTTCTAGAAATTCCTCCCTTCCTTTATCTCTTCATCTCTCTCCCTTCCCTCTTATCTCCTTCTCCTCTCCCTCAATTTCTCTATCTGATTATAATAATTCTATAATTTATATTATATCAAATATTATACACAATAATTGATATTAAAAAACTATCTATTAAAAACTTTAAATAAAACAAAAATATAAAAACGAAAGGACTAAAGCAGCATGTGAAATGTTTGAGTAGAGAAACTTCTTGGCTTCTTCCACTCCTCCACATCTATTGAGAGTAGGTGAAATGGAAGCTTCTCCATTTATGTGAACTGAATTCATTAGACACGAATAAAGTCCCTTTTATCCCCTGCCATCAATGTTTGTTTCTTGAATATTAATTGGGGGAACATATTAAATTTGCAATTGTATCTCTAAGCCCACTTTCATCTTTATAGAACTTATTGTCAAACATCTACCCACATAAAAATGAAATTTCAACAGCACATTGTAAATCTCTCTTCATGAAATACACATATGTATCGTTATTCTTTGAACCACTCTTTTCCCTACTGTACTTCAAGTTACAATAGGTTCCAATGAATGTTTCTATATTCCATCGGTGTCCTCCACTATTATTGGTAGCAGCCATATGGACATATTGCTATCAATACTTCAATTTGAAATCATGGCTTCACCGCAAATTCCTAGAAATTGACGCCCTCCATAGCATATTTATAACAGTGAACAAAACACATAGAAGATCCTTCAATTGTAATTGTAAATTGTGCAAGCTGTGTGGCGAATTATTTGTACGCATATAAGTAAATGAAGATATTTGATCTCAATGTATGAAAGACTCCAATGACGATGACAACTCTTCTGACAGATAACATGACCTCCCTATTTCTGAGCTTACAATATTGTCCACCTTCAAAGGATTGGCAAGAATTTCATTATACATATTTCCACTATATAATTATACCTATTTATTATTAGTTCTTGCCCTGAACCTAAAGCGGAGGTAGCAGTAGTTAAACAGTGATTAATCTGTTTCCATTCAGCCAATCAAATTAATCTGATTTCTGGCATAAATTTTCTTTCTAATGTGTGTTATGTACAACTTGCATATTTTTTCAATGCAAAATATTTGGGAGCCTATGATTAGCGTTGCAGATGACAGTCAGAGGTATTTGCAGATACCAACGCAAGAGAACGCATGGGAAACAATGTCGTTGTCAGGTTATTATTAATATGGCTGGCATCTATGGAGTTTCGAGCACCAGATGGTATTTATTTACAGTCCACATGCCTTACTGTGCTTCAACATTTTGCATGCTTTTAGACGTGGCCAATGCTGAGTAAATAGGGAGTTAGGTGCTATATGGAAGCCAATTGCAGATGTTTTCCTATCTTGCGTTCTCCATCAGAGGGGGAGCAATATTGCTGGATCAGTCCACACAGTGTTACTCCAAATTAAATTGGCTATGGATTTCATTGTTGGGGTATTGGTGCTGTGACCCTAGATTGGTTTGGTATTTTATTTATATATTGTTCCACTGTCATATTGGAAATTCAATATTACAATGCAAAGAATTTTCCAAGTTTCTCATGTCAATACAACTGTTATTTGTACACCAGTTTTTGATTTGTATATTGATGCTTACATTGAACACAAGAAACTATATTTTAGTGCATTTTTTGCTTTTTCTACTGGGTTCAGCTTTGCATGGATTGTTGCAACACTTACCATGTTTTGCTCTATATCCTTATGTATGTATCGTAAAAGACTAGTCTTATTGATATTCTTTCAACAAATATTTTTTTGTAGTGATTAAAGTGGCTATTGGCCATTATTCTCACCTGCAACATGAGGGCCTTAAGTTGGATTCCTGAACCTTCACAAGCGTGCTTAGTTTGTGTTATGTGCCAGAAGCCATTGAACAAGGAAAACTAGTCCACGCTCAAATCATTAAAACTCTTCTTTTTCAATTAGACATTAATGTTGCAAATGCCCCTATGACTATGTATTGTAAATGCGGTGATTTAGAGATTACACATAAAGTTTTTGACAAAATGCCTCAGCAAAATGTTATGTCGTGGACTGCTATTACTGTGGGATAAACCCAGAATGAACTTGGATACGAGGCCTGGAGCATGTTTCCCAAAATGAAAAGCGTTGGCATTGCACCCAATTCTCTGACCTTTGCTAGTTTTCTAAGGGGATGTGGGAATACTAAGGTTTTGGGAATGGGTAAGCAGATTAAGCTCGTGTTCAAGGCCGGACCTATGGAAACCAATATGTATATTAGTAGTGCTCATGGTGACATGTATGCAGAGTGTGGAAGCATAGATGATGCAGAGAAAGTCTTCAGAAGGTTGTCAAGGCATGATGCAGTATCATGGACTACAATGATTGGAGGATATGTGCAAAATGGCTTTGTGGTAGAAGCTCCGGAACTCTTCTGCACTATGAGAAAGGTAGATATTGATCTAGATGAATTCACTATTTCTAGCATTCTTACAACATGCGCCACTTTATCTTCAGAAGTAAGCAAGCAAGTCCATTCTCATGTAAATAAAATTGGCCAAGAGTGGGTTGTCACGACGGGGAATGCCCTTGTATAACTTGTATTCCTGCAGATAATATTTTCTTTGGCATATCATGGAATAAATGTGTGTAGTAAGTTTTGACGCAATCAATGATTCCATTCTGATGCTTGAAATTGTAAATCTGAGCTATTTTAATTTCAAAAAAAAGTTCATCTGGCTTGGTTTTTTATTTCTTTCTGAACAATAATGCTAAGCCATCTCGTTATGAACAAATCATGGAGTTCTTAGACATACAACAAGGTCAGAAGATCGAATCCAAGCAAGAACATAAATGAGCAGGGCATGGGTGAAGAATATCATTTACTTCGGTAACAGGAAACAGACGTGTAAAGTGGCAAAATAAAACAAACGTGTAAATATGAAAATCTAACTGTTTCAACCAATAGCCTAAGGCGTAATAATTAATGATGGGGATGATTTGAATGGTAGTCATTCCCCTCTCGAAGACTACCAACCGTTGATCGTAAAAAACTGGCTGGGGCTTTCCCAGAGGGAAACGCCTATGGCGTAAATATAGCAATGGGAAAAATGTCTTTACAATGTTTTTATTATTTATATGAAATAATTATTTTTATATTAAAAAAGTATTTGTATATTTCAATTATTTTTCAAATATAGAGTTTAGCAATCTTACCAAGATATTAAACATTATAATTAAGAAAAATAATTAAAATATTTAATCTTACAATTAAAAGTTCAATTTATTTATATGGATCAATTTATTTGACAATGAATTATATTATATCAATATTTCTATCTATTTAAAGTTTTTATGTTTATTATTTTTAAACTATTGTTATATACAATTTTATATAATTCAAATTTGAAATGAAAACTATAGCTTTGAAAAATCATATTAATTATGGAATAAAATAATTAATTTATATAATCCACACATTAATACACAAAAAAACATAGATAGATATAATTTATTTTAATTTATATCTATTTAAAATTAATTTTATTACTATTTATTGTTAATGCAATTTCAAATGTTGATAAAAAATTCTTAGAAATAGACTTTTTATTTTCGTTTATAAAATTATTTAAAATTTATTTATTTTAAAAATTATTTTGTTATATAATATTATAATTGTTAGTTTAATAATATAAAAGAAATAAAATATAAATTAAGGTTTTTTTTTGTGTTTAAAGTATTACTACTTTTATAAATATTTAAATAAGTGTTATTTTTCAAGATAGAATATTTGTCAATGAATGTCTATTGGTGAAGTTGAATGGTTACGAGAAAACCAACAATCAGGTCTTGTTAAGTGGAAGGCTCCAACATCATAAGAGATGAGGTTAGGATCATGTCATTAGATGGAATGGATATTCCTAAGTCCTTGGGTCTTAGCCGAAGAGGTAGGTTCACACTCCTGAAGTAGATACCTAAACTACTTTGTGAAGGCCCTAGCTAGGTTGGTGTGTCCACATGCTTTGTCTTTGTTGGGTTCCCACACTGAACCTCTGGATATTAAAAAAAATATAATATTTAGTACTTAGGGTCTAATGTTTGGGTTATGGTAGGGTTAGAGTTAGGGTTGTCAATAAGGTTTAGTGTTATAATTACGGTTAGGGTAAGGAGTTACATCATGGTTGGTTTCATGGTTAAAGTTGGGGTTTTTTAAATTTTGGTTACGATTAAGATAATGGTTTAGGTTTATGTCATGATTAGGGTTAGGGTTGTGTTTACAGTTTCCATTATAATATTGTATGCAAAAAAATACACCTATTTTTCCCTAATTGACCTTCAATATCTCTTTGGTTTACCCATTGCACCCTAAGTTGTGATTGCTAGTAACTATTGTTGTCATTGCATTCAATTCTATTTAGTTGGTATAAGAATTTCCAATTTATTATTAGGTATTTATGATTACAATTTTTGGTTTTTTTGATTGGAGGAATCATTTTTTAGTTAGTACATCTAGTCTAAGTTTTCTAAGTGGTAGAGAACTTGTGCTGCTAAAAAAGAGGTTGTAAGTTGAAATTCGAGAGGTCGTAAATTCAAATCTCTTAGTGGGTAATTTATTTAAATTTTAAAATTCTTACGAAATTTCATAATTTCTCATCAAATCACACAAAAAATGAATCAAAACACACAAAATATAGTATATAGTTCATGATCACGTTGGGTTACTATTATTGCCCAAAATGGAAGGAATCAACATAACAAGTTTTCCAATGGAAATATATAAAAATGGAGCGGGAGTGGGAGCGCAAAAGATGGAGGCCCCAACGGTCACTTGTAAATAATTTTGGAGTCCGCAGGGACAACTACGATGGACGCGGATCCTTTCAGAGACATGGATCGTTCACCTATCGTTTTCATCCTACATCTCGATGGCCCTTTAACAAGAGAAACTCAACTCGGTTTCAAACATGGAGACCCAAGCACAGAGCTGATAATGGAAATGACTCCTTCAAAGGAATGTCAGGGAATCCTTCTAGGTGTGGTAGGAGCTAGGAGAAGCAGGATAAAGGTCCTACTATAAACAATGGCTATACGAACATTAGGAAAAACTTTGATTTTTCCAAAACCGCAGACAGATTCTACAAACCAAAGCAGGCCCAAAATGCACAACCAAGTCAAAAGGCTCCAGAGGTGACACACCAAACAGGAGATAATATCAGGTTTGAATTCATTTCTACTCTGAGAGTTGCTAACTCAAATTGGAAGGAATCTCTAGATTCTCTTAAGAATAGAGTTTTCTTCTTTAAATGGCTAGGGTCATGGCCTTTTGTTAATCGCATTAGGAACTAGTGCTATAATGTTTGGGGCAAGAATTGTAAGCTTAAAACCCTAGCCAATGGTTTCTATATGGTCCTCTATGAAGAAAAAGATGACAAGGAATGGATTTTGAGTAATGGGCCTTATTTGATAGAAGGAAGAGGTTTATATTTAAGAGACTGGGAGACTAATTTTGACCCAACTAAAGAAAAGATTCAAGAATATCCCATCTGGATAAATCTTCATAACCTACCTACAAAATATTAGGGTCAGGAAATGCTAAGTCAGATTGGAGATTTGATAGGAACCTTCATCATATCAAAAGAGGTGATTAATAATAGGGGTGCCTCAATACATCCTAGAATCCTGATTAACCTACAACAAAACAATCTAATCCCAAATCATATCACTTTGGGGACTGCAAATGGTGAATGGAAACAGATGCTAGAAGTTTGGGAAGAGGATTCGAATATGGGTAATGTTCAGGATTTAAGCCAGGTAAAAGGTAAAGGCATTATGCAGGGTTTGTTGTTAGATGAGTTAGATCGGAGATCCTTGGCTAAAGATATAAATCTACTAGATAGGGCTGAGATAGTAGCAAAAGACCTCAGTGGTTATGCACATGAATCTCCGGTATGGAGAAAGGATTGTAGAAGGGCTTTAGAGGAGGCTGTTACAGGCATAACCCTCTCTATTTCTCTAGAGATACAAACGACCATAATGTCATAGCCTACCTGCCTAAGCTTAAACTCAGAAGGCTTTGTTGACACCTAAAAATTCAGCCCCAAATTTACATAAAATTTTCAGGGAAGTGTTTTTTTCATTTTTATATTCATTTCCTTGTTAAACTATATGAGCAAAATTAATTATTTTATTTCAATGTGCTAAATGCATTTATATTTTTTGAAATAAAAATAATTATAGAGGAATAATAGGGATGTTGGGGAAAAGGGTAGCGATCGGGAGTTGAACACTCAACCTCTCAAGACATCCCTTTTTTCCTACCTACCTACCCATTCCCCCTCTAACCAATTAGTGTAGATGTTTTCTTCAAGTTGTGTGTTAGAGAAAATCATATTATCTCATTTCTTTTACCTTATGTGCTTTTAAAAGATTTTACATTAAAGATGTGATTTAGATTTTATTAACATAATTTTTTAGGCATTATTTAAAATTACCCTAAAT
>MU223627.1:736828-747168 GCA_018584345.1 Thuja plicata
AGGATAAACATATTAATAAATTAGGGCATATCCATGGTAGATTTGATGAAGTAAGTAATAAACCCCAAGAAAATAATATATCAAAGGAGTACATACATTGTGATGAAGATGTGCCTGAAAATAATTTCTCAAATTTTCAGTATAACCCAACTCCACAGGAATGTGAAGAGATGATTCCTAAGTATGAATTATTTTTTAATCTATTTTGTGAAATGAATGTTGACCATCCAGACAGTGAAGACAAAATGGAATTGCATTCAATATATGGGCAGGAAGAATTTTCTACAAAGAGAGCTAATGAAGACATTATTCATGTTGATGAATCAAATATTGATATTCAGGAAGGAAATATTTCCGTGAAAGGTCTTGAAAATTCTTCAAATTTCCTCAATAGTGAGGGTAAAATATTGCAGAATGAATCACATGTACAAGGGGAAATGATAGTGAATAATATTCATAAAGATGATGGCTTTACACTTGAAGAACTAGAGGATATCGCACAGTCAGAAAATGTGTCACATAATTATGTTCAGTGCGTTTCAAGAAAGCATAAAATATTGTATGACCAAAACAAAGTTTTCGACAGAGGTAAGGTTTCACTGGACAGGTAAGTATATCTTCTATTTTTCTTAATGTTATGTGTTTTCTTGCATTTTAAGTGCATACCCTTTTGAAATTATCCTTTCATTTATATTCCCATGATCATTTTCGTATACACATGGAATTGAAAATTTTAATATTAAGAGCTCATGTACAGTTACAAATTTTGCATTGTTATATTATATTACAATCATATTATTATATAATTGTATATATTATAATGTTGCATTATTTTTACAATTACATTGTGCATTAAGTTTATAGTTGTTATATCAACATAATATAATAAAGCAATTGGAAGGAAATAAATTTGTTTTTCTTACTATTCAAAATGAATCACGTTTTTTTTGTTTAGGCAATAATTTGAGGTTGTTTTTAAGCTGAAAATAATTGTTTAAACATCTAAAAAGGTTCCCAGACCTTTCTCTATGAATGAGGAATGATTTTTTCACATTTTTTCATAATTTTGAAATACCAGCAGCCTCAAAAACGCCCAGGAATTTGCAAAAACGGCAGCAATTATATTCACGTGCATATAATTGGAGCAATTTTTTGGGACATAATGTATGTTGTAAATAATGATTTTATTTTTAAAATGACTACTCGGACGATATACCTCAATTTGGAAGTCATTTTTACATTGTTTCTAATAATTTTAGAGTGTGTATGAGCCCAGAAATTGCCCAAATTTATAAAAAATGGCCAACATGTTTATAAGAGGCAAATAAGATTAGCAAGATAGTTGTTCCAGCAAAGGAAGAAAACTGAGTATCAAGGAACAAATGTTGCGGTAATAAACGGAGAGGAGCACTCCAATATATGTTGTTGCATTGTATGTTTTAATTGTGTTGTGTTTTCCTTTATTTAAAATGTGTAGGTTTGGGTCATACTTCAATCACGAAGATGTCATGAAACATTGCACTATCATACGGCTCAGAGCTTGCAGAGTTTGGTGCTCACACACCTTTATCTATGGAGTTTCTCGATTACTTATAAGATTAGATATGGCATTGGGTGTTCGACTCTAAAAGACAAATCTGAATAATTCAAAGATCAGAGAATCTTTCTCAAAACAAGATGTCCAGGAAATTATTGCAAAGAGAGTTTAAATATTTTCCACAGAAGGGAAACAACCCTAAACCTAAAATCCCTGGGCATCGGAGTGATAAATAATTTTTCTTCAAAAGTTGAAAAGTAATAATCTGCGTTGAAAAGGGTAATAAGGTAAGTATATATTGAGGTAATAAATTTCTCTTTAATTATTTTGATATTTAAAATATTATTGTTTTTCCTATGATTTTACTATATACATTTTTTAATCCCAACAAAGATCTAGAGGCCATTTTAGTAAGGATTGGAGGAGGCGATGGAACGCGGGAGGCAACGGTCAAATTTTTTGAACCAGGGTTTCAAAAGGCATTCGGGTTTCAACTACAAAGCCCAGGAGAAGTGTCGATGGCCTTTCAACCAACATCAAAACTAGTATTTCAAACGGTCGAGACCCTCCTATCGTGCTTGGCAGGATCCGGAGAAAAATTGAGCTTGGCAGGTTCCGGAGATAAAACGAATTGAGGGTCGTTTCTTTCCAAATTTCGGTGAGAAAGGGATCCAACGGAGGGCTCCTGCCAGATTCAAGGATATTGAACACCGTCTCTGGCAACCAAAGCAAATGGAAAAGAGCGCTGAGCATGGTGAGGTAGAAACTCCCAAACCCCTCTCTGTTACTCCATTCTTAAATATTCATCACAAAGGCTGGAGTGATAATCTAGAATATCTTAGATGTAAAGCGTTTTTCCTTAAATGGAAGGGATCATGGTCGGCTTATGAAAAAGTCAAGGCATGGTTATTCAGAAATGCTAGCGCAGATTGCATAATTAAAACCCTTCCAAATGGCTTTTATCTAGTGACATGCCCCACCAGGGAAGTCAAGACAGAAGTGATCAACTTGGGGCCTCACTTCATGGAAGGATTGGGACTTTACATCAAGGAATGGGAACCAAATTTTGATCCAACCAAGCACATGTTGGAGAAAGTCCCCCTATGGATAAACCTTAAAACCCTCCCTCAGGAATTTTGGACTATGGAAACCCTAAAAATGGTGGGAAGTTTGTGGGGAACATTTTTAGATTGGGGAGAGGCCCTAAACAAAAGAGATCTATCAACTTACATCAAAATACTTATTCTCTGGAATGAAGCTACCCCTCTGCCCGAAACTATAGAACTTAGGTCTAGAGAAGGAATAATGCACCAACCAATTGAAAAAATGGGCCGAGAGGATGAGGAGATTAATGTGGTCAGAGAGATGGGCAAAGGAAAAAGACTCTGTGTGATTTGGGAAGAGTTATTGGGTGACAGAGAACAACAGGTAAATCTTAAAAAAATCTGTAGTAGATAAGAATGTTGTAAGAGAAACAACTCAGATACCCGAGTTGGGAGAGAGTTCCCACTCAAAACCTACCACAGAGGCTATTCCTTGCACCTCCCCTCTCCAGCAGCTGGAGAAGACAATGGATCCCTGTGGCATGGCCCCTAAAATCTTGGCTGGGCCTGACCCAGAAAACCTAAAACTCATAATTTCTCTTGACAACATAAATCAAAGACCAAGGCAAGAAACCCCAAATCCCTCTCTTTCAGATGCACAAATTATATACAATGAGAAAGTCATCTCAAACCCTAGGCCCATCCAATCTACTACTGGGGAGCCTATCTTTAGCCTGACTTGCCTCCTGAATCCACCTACAATTGTAAACAATCCAATTGAAAGCCCAAAACCTCTCCCGGAAGAAGGATACCCTGAAGATGATACCCTGGGACAGAAGGTTACTATTGAGATAGAGGAAGACAAGGAGTACGTTCTGGCCACATGGATAGATAACACTGGAACTTTGGTCAAAGATATCCCCATCTCTCCCATTCAAAATCTGGGGGACTCCTTTGAGGGAGCCAGAGATAGTGGAGGGAACAACTTGAGTCACAAAAGCAGAGACGAGGAGGATGACCTTGATACAGATGATTTTCTCGGTCTCTCAGAACAACTTGACATCACAGAAGTCAGAACTATAACACAAACGGACTCAACTAGGGGCAAAGTGGTGTTTGGAGAAAGGAAAAAAAGAGGAGCAAGCACCTTAAAAATGAGACTTGAGAAAGCTGCCAATGCTAGTGGCCAACGCAAATTAAGATCGGGAAAGGGTAGCGCCCTTTTCCGGGAGCAATGAAACTCTTATCTTGGAATGTCAGGGTCTGCAATGCCTCTGACAAAGTTCATCTGATCAAGCGGTTTTTTGATCAGGCGAAACCCGATCTAGTGCTATTGCAAGAAACCAAACTTAAAAATGAGGACTGTGTTTTTTTTGCTGCAAAATTCCCGAGATGGAAATGCTTCTTTATGAATGCAGATGGTGCGTCTGGAGGCCTGGCCCTCTTAGGAAAGGAAGAGGCAGCAAACATCACCATTATCCAAAAACACAAATCATGGATATGGGCAAAGGTGGCATCCAAGCAACTTCTTAAAATGATCAACATCCTAAAAATTTATGGCCCCAACAACCCTGCTCTTAAGCTCAGTTTGTGGCAGGATATTTCCAGAGCCCTAAAAGATAATCCGAATGAGATTTTCATCCTGGGTGGTGACTTCAATGCCATCCTCAAGCCAGAAGACAAAAAAAGGTGGCCACGGATGGACTGGAAAAAGTCAAATGGACTTCCACAACTTTGTGGTGGATAATGACCTAATGAAAATATAACTAAAAGGTGGAGATTATACTTGGACCAATCGCAAATTAGACTTCAACAATATAGTAGAGAAGCTTGATAGATTCCTGTTGGAAGGGGATTGGACTTTAACAGACTGGACATGCAGAGTGGAGATACTTCCAATCTCTGGTTCTGACCATTACCCTATTGGGTTGAGGATCCAGGAGGACTCCATCCCGGATAGATGCCCTTTAAAGTTCGAAGCAATGTGGCTCAGGGCGGAAGGGTTTGATGAAATGGTGAAGTCACTGTGGAACAAGCTCCAAGAAGAGTTGGAAACTGTGCTTACATCTTCTGTAAGAAACTACAATTCCTAAAGGAGAAACTGAAAATTTGGAACAGGGAAAGCTTCAAAAATATTTTTACTGAGAAATTCAGATTAGAGGAGGAGATGAAATATCTAAATGAGCACATTATTGCTCATGGCATGACAAACACTAAATTCCTTTAAGAGCAACTTTTAAAAAAGGAATATGGATAAATTTTGGCCAGAGAGGAGATATATTGGAGGCAAAAGTCAAGGGAGCTATGGCTTAAGGATGGAGACCAAAATACAAAGTTTTTCCATAACTCAGCAAAGGTGAAAAGAGCAAGGAACAAAATTTCCACTATAAAAAACAACAAGGTCTCACTCTGGAAAAGGAATAGGATATCAAAGAGGAGGCTGTGAGATATTTCTCACAAATCTTTTGTGCAGAATGGCAGCAAAGCATAGATATAGAGGAAATTATCAACACAATTCCAAATTGCATTGGCCCAGCCCAAAATGCCTTCCTCCTGAGACCAACAACTATGGGGGAATTCAAAAATGCTTTATTTGGAATGGGGGGGGGGGGGACAAGGCACTGGGCCCTAATGGTTTCACTGCCCTTTTCTACCAACACTTTTGGTACCTTGTGGGGACTGAGATCTGGGAACTAGTGGAAGAGGCGCAAAAAGGGAAGTTCATTCTCAAAGACATGAATAACACCCTCATTTCCTTGGTTCCAAAAAAATCTGACTCCTCTAGCTTCGGGGACTTCAGGCCAATAGCCCTCTGTAATGTTATCTACAAAATCATATCCAAAACTATGGCCAACAGACTAAAAATAACCCTAAAAATAGTAATCTCAAAGGAACAAAGTGGCTTTACCCCTGACCGATCAATCTATGAAGGGATCATCATAGCCCATGAGGCAATCCACATGGTTAAACAGACCAAAACTGATAGGATGATGATCAAACTAGATATTAGAAAAGCTTATGATGAAGTGGACAGGAACTTTCTCTCCAAGATCATGTTTAAGTTTGGTTTCGCTGAGGAATGGATTGAGGGATATATCAGCAATGTGTGGCTTTCCGTCCTTGTTAATGATAGCCCACATGGATTCTTTGAAACATGGAAAGGGATCCGCCAAGGGGATATAATATCCCCTTTCCTCTTTGTGATTATGGTGGAGGCACTAGGAAGACTCATAAAGCAAAAAAGAAGCTCAGGCAGATGGAAAGGAATAAAGGTGGTTGAGGGAGTGTCGACTCTCTCTCACTTGAAATTTGTTGATGACACACTCCTAGGGGGAGAGGCCACCTGCAGAGAAGCAAGAATTATGAAATCAACTCTGAATAAATACACCATGGCCTCAGGTCAACAAGTGAATTGGCTAAAATCATAAATATATTTTTTTAACACCCCCCAGCGACAGCGAGACATTTGCAAGGTCCTGGGGATGAGTAAAGGAACCCTCCCATCTAAATATCTTGGGATCCCCCTTTTTTAAGGTTTTGGAAAGGCGGAGATATGGGCTGACTTAACCTCGACTATCTCAAAAAATATGGCGAGATGGAAGGGGAAATGGCTCTCATCAGCTGGTAGAATCCTAATGCTAAAATCAATATTTTTTGCAATGGCAGTTTTCCCAATGTTTTGCTTGAGGATCCCAACTAATATCCTAAACAAAATTGGGCAAGGCATGCGAAAGTTTTTCTGGAATGGATCATCACAGGAAGACAAAATACCTCTATTAGCGTGGGATAAAGTATGCAAACCCAAAAAGGAAGGAGGAGCAGGAATAAAAAATTGGCAACTTATGAATACTGCATTGGGGGCAAAACTAATATGGGAGATCCACCAGAAACCAGACTGCATGTGGGCTCGCATTCTTAAAGAAAAATACCTTGACAATCCAAATGATAACCGCATCCTCACAATCAGAAACCCCCCCTGAGGATCTTCAATGTGGAACTTTATCACTTCTTGCAGGCAGATAATCACGGACCATATCTCATGGAATGTTGGGAATGGGCAATCAACAAAGTTTTGGGATGATTCGTGGAATGGACTTCCAGCACTTAACAGCAATGGCAATTTCCATGACCTCAGAAACTATTTCAGTAGGGCGTGGGGGGAATATATAACAGATTATATTGAACCAAGGGAAGAAGCACATGGCAGAGAATGACAGTGGAAGATAGTCAACCATGAGCAGTTATCAGAACAACAGAAAGACACAATGATAGGAATATTGAAAGAGAGGAAAATCCTCATCACCTCTGAAAAAGATAGAGTGATCTGGTGTGCATCCAAAAGGAGAGAATATTCAGTGAAATTGGGTTACCAGTTATTGGAAAAAGAGGACAGGGAAGAACAATGGCCATCGAGACTATGCTGGAACAAACATTGCCTTCCCAAAGCGGGGGTTTTCACATGGCTTGCCTCCAGAGGCAGAATACTCACAGGGGAGCGAAGGAAAAAGCTTGGATTTATGGGACCCACAAAATGTATGATGTGTGGTGAGGCAGAAGAGGATGTCGATCATCTCCTGATCAATTGTAAAATAGCACATTCTTGTTGGAAAATGATACAACAGAAACTGGGCTGGCAGGGACCTCTTCACAATACTCTGTCTGGGACTTTGTTGGGGTAGCCTAGTGCTCTAGGGTGGTCCAGACTTGATTCAATTTGGGACATTTCACCCTCAGCCTTACTCTGGGAAGTTTGGAAAGAAAGGAATCGCAGAGTCTTCAGAGACCAAAAAGAGACTACAACTAAGCTCAAAGGAAGAATAAACAATTCAATTGAGGAAATTGTAACTACCACAAAAAAAAATAATCTATGAAATGCCCCTACACTCAATGGGATTCAAGGATTTAGTTCAGTCGGCCTGGCATTAAAATCCACTCTTGGGGAAATTGTCCACAACATAAAGCCCATAACAAAAAGGAAGGTGTTAAATGGGAACCCCCCGACAAGGATTGGTGCAAAATAAATTTTGATGGGGCCTATAGAGGCAACCCTAATGTATCTGGAATAGGTGCTATAGCGAGAGATTGGCAGGGCAACTTATTAGCTTTTAAAGCAGAAAGGATTCCAGAAGGAACAAATAACCTGGCATAAGTGAAGGCAACAATGCTTAGAGTTAAAATGGGACTTAAGCTAGGGTTTAAAAACATCCATCTCGAGGGAGATTCGGCTGTCATCATTGGAGCCATTCAAAAAGGACACATTTGGGCTTGGCACCTACAACCCTTTGTAAACCACATAACAACACTTCTCAACGGCTATGATAAATTTAAAATTTCACATGTAAGAAGAACAGGAAATATTGAGGCAGACTGCTTATCAAATTGGGCTGCCAATTTTGCAATAGAAGGAAATAAACAATTTGAAATTTTCACTGACATCACTTTAGCTGAGGTGGTGTAAGGAATGCCCGTTGATTCAACTCGGGCCATTGCCAATGCCACTAGGAACCATAAATGTAGAAGGAGGACACAAGGTGATCATATTCCTACATGATCGATAGGACAGAAATGTCCAAATATGATTTTATAAGGACACGGCATCAACACAATTCAGGGTAAAACATCAATTTAATAAGTGGCGGCAATAAAGGGAATTTATGTCCATCCCCTACTAATTGCAGGAGTGACATCACTTAAACAAAATAAATAAAGGACAAGCCCAATATGCGTGCTTCCAAACTTGATCCGTGTATAATCAATCATCATGAGGACAAGCTGCGGGCAGAAGGATATGATTCCTTTGGAAATGGGACGCTGATGGGATGGAAATATCAGCAATTAAATCTAGCATTAATTCCAAATCAATTGACAGGGATTTGCACAAAGATCAAAAACCTCCTATTACTCTTTAAATGAAGGATTTCTCTCTACATTTTTTGCGAAACTGACAATCTTGCAAAGTTTTTTCTGAACACAGGTCTAGAGATTGTAATGATGGAGGCGACTTTCACATTGAAACCAGGGAAGTATAAATAACAAAAAGGTTTCTTTGGCGAAATTAAGGTCAATCGGGTTTGCAAGCTCATGAGGTGGTCATCCAAGGATTTAGAAGATGAAATGATGGACACACTGGGTCTGGATTTTATCACAGCCACCCATAGAGGACGCCTGAATGTTGACATTCCCTCCATGCTGTTGGCACGGGCGCTCAAAATCGAAGTGGAGCACGAGGAGGTGCGGGAGGTTATCATGGAGTTGTTTGACACAGACTTGTTGGAAGGTTTGGATTCCTTTCTTGAATGGGCGTGGCAGGGACTGGGTTTTAACATTACTGAAGGAATAGCAGATGAGGACTGGGAAAGAGTGCAAGGCATCATTCCGTTTGTCCAGTAGCCATGGGGAGTAAATAGAGAAAACTATCACATGGACAAGTTCATAGGGTGGGAAACCATCAAAGTGGCAATCAGGGAGCGCCCACCACTACCCGATGCCCCTGATTTGGGTCTGAATGTGCAAGTTCCCCGAAGAAGAAGAACGGTGAGAAATGCAAATCGTGGGCACCAAGGGTGATGAATCCAGGAAAGGAAGTAAGTAAGGTGGCCATAAGATTTAAAAAATATATAAATTTTTTGTTAGTTTTGTAACATGAAACCCAGCAGGGGAGTTGGGGAAGAAAACTCTTTTTCTGAATAGGCCACAGGGACTCTGTTCCCAATCTGTCTGTGGTTTTTGTAAAGAACTTTGGCCCAAGATGAGGCTTTACCAAAATATATATGCGAATGTAAATGCGCTGTAATGAAATAAGTGGAAAAAAAAAAAAAACTAAGGCTGGCAGCTCTAAAGTGATAGATGTAAAGGATATGCATCCGTTTTGGTTTTTTTTGCTATTTTCTGGCATAGAATATTTTGTTCCTTGACCAGTAGCCTGTGTGGCACTGGTTTTCCATACTATATACATTTTTTAATAGGAAAACATTTTATTATGAAACATCTTTTTAGTATTTGAAATGATTTGCCTTCAAATGAGCATCGTGATAAATGTTAATGATTTTGAATAACTTTTTATTTTCATTGCATTAACATTATGTTTCAAGTGGTCTTCTTCTCCTAGAGATAGCTGGATTCTCACTGTGTCCAGGTATGGACACATGTCCCCAATTGGAGCCACTGTTGACACCTAAAAATTCAGCCCCAAATTTACATAAAATTTTCAGGGAAGTGTTTTTTCATTTTTATATTTATTTCCTTGTTAAACTATATGAGCAAAATTAATTATTTTATTTCAATGTGCTAAATGAATTTATATTTTTTGAAATAAAAATAATTGTAGAGGAATAATAGGGATGTTGGGCAAAAGGGTAGCGATCAGGAGTTGAACACTCGACCTCTCAAGACATCCCTTTTTTCCTACCTACCTACCCATTCCCCCTCTAACCAATTAGTCTAAATGTTTTCTTCAAGTTATGTGTTAGAGAAAATCATATTATCTTATTTCTTTTACCTTATGTGCTTTTAAAAGATTTTACATTAAAGATGTGATTTAGATTTATTAACATTATTTTTTTGGCATTATTTAAAATTACCCTAAATTACTAATGTGAAATATTTTAATAGGGTAAATTATTTTGAAATGTGCTATTTATTTGATCTAAATTATTTAAATATTGATAAAAGTTAAAATTATTTAATATTTTTGACATTACAAATTTTGGTTTTCAAAAATATTTAAATAAAATATTTTACTTTACCCTATGTTTATTATT
>MU223627.1:747381-760829 GCA_018584345.1 Thuja plicata
TTTACATGGATAATTTATTATATTTTTTAGGGTTAGTTGTAGGATTAGGATTTTGTGAAAAGGTACGACCTTTCACAGGAAACCTTTGAAACACATATAAATATTAAGTCAATTAAACCTAAAATAGGGTGAGACAATACAATGGATATTTTTTGAATGTAATGGGAAAGGGCATTAGATCAACGACTGCAACATGAAACTCATGTACTATTTTTTTGAATCAATAAAGAGATACATATTTTTCTATTTCATTGATAGGTAATGGTTTACATTTTCTTTCCAGTTGGTCCTTTGGATAATAGTTGTTTGCAAATGTATGCCCTATTGCACTGTTCGGATAGATCATAATTTTAGTTGATTTCTAGATAGCAAAAATAGATTGAAAGACTGGTTGTCAGATTTCAATTCAGTCCTGTTGGTCTTTTTGAGAAAAGTTAAATTCAATAGGAATACTGTGATTTCATTCTAATCTTATAAGGGTCAGTCACATGCATTAGGAGTAATATTGATTGCATTCCATTTTCAGAGTTGAACATGATAATTGGATAGATCTGACTCCATTGCCCAGTCTGGAATAAGACACTGGTCTTGCTTATTGATTTGATCTAGTAATTTGGGGAAGTGTTATTATCTTGATCTAAAAATTTGCTCCCTTACTTCATAGCATCCTTATTTATTTCAAGTTTATTTATTAATTGGCATCATTCTTTTCTTTCAAGCAATTTCAGTTTACAAAAGGGCATTCAAGTTTATAGTTTACAGTTTTGAAGAAAAACATTCAACACATTATCTGTTATAAGAATTCTTTGAACCTACATATTTGGTCAAGGAATAGGCCTACCAGCCTCAGTTTTGTAGAGCCATAATTGCAGAGGTATCAGCCATCTACTTTGGTTGAAACAGGGGCCAAAAATAATTGGATTTCCCAGCATTGGACTGGCAGGTCTATAGGAAATCCAATCTAGCATTTTTGGGCACCAACAGGCTTGACAACCTTATCTTCCCCCAAATATCATGATTCTATAGCATCATGTATAGTGAGTGATGCTCCCTCTCTCAGTCATCCAAGCAAAACCTACGCAGAGAACAAGATGGTTTCTACCTCTTTGTTAGATGTGTCTTGCACAAATTTGAATCTGAATAAGGACTCAATTAAGTTTATGAGTGATGAATCTAGACTTTAGGCGACTATGGATGGTTTTGCTAAGGATTTATTGACACTCCAGCCTCTCTCATTATAATTTGTGCTACTGCCATTGTAGGGGCTGATGCCCAGGAATTTGAGTCTTCCCCAACCAGGACTATTTTTCCACAGACAAATAGCAATGTTATGACTAATCTATATGTGCAGTCTGATAATGGGCAGACACTAGCTATCCCTGATAAATATGGAGGTCAATTCTCAGGTTGTCTTGCTTCCCTCCCCTCCTTCATTCGACCTTATATTGAAAACTTCAAGGCTTCTCTGCAAGAACGGGTGAGTTGTCTGCACCCTATATTAGATGCTCTTAATAGGATTCAAGATGCCCAAGATAGGTCTACTGATAAGGTGGAAGGGAAATTTGATGTAGCTGAATTCCAAGAAGGACAAATATCCCCTATCAGAAATTTGGAAAGCTCTTTCAATGAAGCACGTGACAGTGGAGGTAACTTGTTAAAGTGCTCCTCCAACTTAAGCTATTATAGTGAAGATGGTGGGAAAGATTTTCTGGGTGTAGGAGAAACTCTACATGTTCTGGACCGTAGATGTCTTCATCAATCTGAGTCTAAGCTAAAAAAAAAAACCAAAATTAGGCAAAAAGGGGAGAAGAGGGGCTAGAACTACAAAAGAAAGGCTGGAACAAGCTGGTTGTGCAACAAACCAATCAAAATTGTTGAGAAATGGAAAAGGCTATGCCTTTTCCTAGGAATAATGAGGATCCTTTCTTGGAATTTCAGGGGCTGAAATGCCCCTGACAAATCTCAATTGTTTAAGAGGGTTCTTGAGTAAGCGAGAGCTGATATTGTATTACTACAAGAAACCAAACTCAAAGGTGATGACATAGATAAGTTCCAAAATAAGTTTTATAAGTGGAAAGGGGTGTTTTCAGAAGCTACTAGTGCCTCTGGGGGCATGGGCATATTGTGGGATGACAGTGTTGTTGATGTTATTTTGATTAGTCAAGCATCTAATTGGCAATGGATTGAGGTCACCTCTAAGAAATTGTTATCTAGATTTTATGTTTTCAATATATATGGCCCAAACAACCCAAATGAAAAAGCACCATTGTGGAAGGTTCTTACAAACTTCCTAGAGGATAGAAGGGATGATCTATTCATTTTAGGAGGAGATTATAATGTCATCTTGAGTCCCACTGAGAAAAAAGGAGCTAAGTGATGGACAAGTAAGAGCCAAAGAGACTGGGTGCAACCTCTGACTAAGGAAGAGGAAGTACAAAGAAACAGATGGCGACCATCATCCCTCAGATGGGTCAAAATAAATTTTGACAGTGCCTCTAGAGGCAATCCGGGTATATCCATAATAGGATACATAGCTCGTAATGAAAAGGGAGAGATTCTAGCTTTAGGTGCCAAAAGGTTGCGAGATGGAACAAATAATGAGGCAGAATGCTTGGCTGCTGTTGAAGCTGTCCTCATGGCGAGAAGACTCCAGTTTAGGAGAATTCACCTAGAAGGTGACTCTCTCCTAGTAGTAAATGGGATCGCCAAGGGCCAAATGGATACATGGTATCTGAATAAGCATATCAGAAGAATCGGGAGCATGATGGGAGAGTTCAAAGATTTCAAAGCCACACAGGTGCCGAGATCGGCAAACGAGCTGGCAGATAAACTTTCAAATTTGGGAGCATATGGATCCTTTGAGGATAAATTCAAAATCTTCAAAGAATTTAGGAATGAGATATAAAAATTTGGGACCTACTAAGGGGAGAAACCATTGTCGAGGCTGAACTCTCAAAACCTGAGCATGACAGTGTCACACCATCAAACTACGTGGCAGGCTTGCAAGAAACTAAGCCATGAATGCCACCAAGAGTTGAGGATGAGCTCGTAATTATTAGATGCCCCCAAAATGAGAAATCACAGTAAGTGAAAGCCAAGATCGTACAAGAGGGAGTAAAGAGATATGATGCTTTTCTCAATAATTTGATGGAAACATCATTTGCTTCCAGAGACTTCGACGACAAGTTTAAAACATTGGCAACACAAGCAAGGCTTCATCCTTTGATACGAAGTGGAAACAACAACGCTATGGAGGCTAAATTTTCACTTTCCACCATGGGGCAAATTCTAGCCTTCGAAGGCCCCATCACCATGAATAGGCTGATCCATATCTTCATAGGGGAGGGAGATGACTTTTGGGCGGCCATTAGAGAAATTTTAGGAGAGCATTTTTTGCGGAAAGGATGGCGGCCAAGGACAAACTTGGATATCTCTTCCCTGTTTGTGGCTCTCGCTCTGATGGTTGCGGAATGGAAGGAGGAAGTGAGGAGGGTAATCAGGCAATGCATGGTGTTAAAATGGGTGGATGGTGTGGAGGATATTATTCAACGGGAAAAGGTGGGCTTGGGGCTGCGTATGGGTGAAGAGCCTTTCTGAATGGTGGGAAGAGGGAGCCGAGGTCTGTAATTGCTCATAGTCTGGTTGACCGCAGGCCCCGAAGACGTCCATTTGGCATGGGCTTTGAGCAGTTGGAAGGAGCTTCTAGTGGCACTAGATAGGAGCAAGGCAGAGAAAGAAAAGGTGGAAGCTGAGCTCAAGGAACGCAAAAGGAAGACTACACCCGTCAAGTCCTCTGCGGCTCTGGATGAGGATGGCAGGCCACATGTCCATCGTCAATTGTCGGTCACTAGGCGGGGCAGAAAGGCCATAGCAGCTAGACAGGATAGGAAGGAAATGACAACTAGTACAAGCAGTGGAGTCGATGACAGCACCCGAGTTGGGGCCCTTATGGAGAAATGTGGAGCCTTTGGGAACTTTTCCAAAGAGGATGTTGCAAAGTGGTTCCGTTAGTTGAACCAGAGTCTCTTTTTTGGTGTGTCTGTTTGTAGATGTATGTTAATAGATGTCTCATTTTGCTATTGTATAAGCTTTTACATAGCCAACCCTAGTAGTTAAATACCAAATGTAAGGAATTTTTTGCATGTTGTAAATGAATGCCATGTGTGGCCAAAATGTAACCTCTTTTTAAATCAATACAAAAATCAAACATTACCGATAAAAAAAAAAGAGCCAAATAGACTTTTTAGACTTTGTTTTAAATAATGGAATGGCTGAAATAGATTTTAGGACAGGTGATTACACATGGACAAACAAAAGGGGTGGTTTTTCAAATACAATTGAGAAACTTGACAAATTTTTTCTTGTTGGTAAATGGGAGGACTGTGATTTGATGTCCCCTTTCTGAAAGAGAATTTAATAAATGATATTAAAAATAAATAAATAAATTACAAGAGACAATTTATTGTAAAAGTATGTTCCCTTTTAAAATAGAATTTAATAATAAATAATAATTAAAATATGAAAATAATATAAATAAAACCTAAATTAAAATATAAAATTTGTATAGTATAAATTGATGGTTAAGAATTATTTTTAGACTTCAATTATTTAGTTTAACTATGTAAAATGAAAGATGTTAAAATTTAACCTTAAAATAAAAGCAAAGCTTACATGAGAGTGGTTGTTGGATGAATAGTGTTCTATACTTTCTTTATTGTTGCAGGGGGAGACCCACAATCTATTGCACAGATTGGTAGTTACAAATTTCATTGAAAGTAAAATGCTAAACTATCCTAATGTTAACCGTTTTATATTTGAAAACAATATTCTAATTTAATAAAGCATATTCTAAAAATTCTGATTTTTGCTTTTTTGTAACACACCATAATGTACAAGAATTAACTAAATATGAGCACATTCATGTCAAGAAAATATTTCATTTATAAAAATTTGTTAAATAATAGGCTTCTCATCAGCAAAACCTTCAATATCACTAAGACATTTTTCCTCCTCTCTGACTATAAAGGCTTTGCCGATATGTTTATCAAGTTTCTTTTGTGCATATTATTTTTTAGGGTTGTTGTCTTGTTGAGGGATGTGAATCCACATCATGAGTGAGTGGCTATTAGGGAATTACCTATTCCATATTTAGATAACAGTCCACTTTCACCTTTGACTTTGTGCAATTTCATCATTAATAGGCACCATGAAAACAAGGTTATGTCACCACCGCAAATTGAACCAGTGTCTCCAATCTTCTATGTATCAAATGATGTTCATACTTTGTGCAGAGGCTCCCATTTTGACATAGGCAGATTTGATGCTAGCAAAGGAGGTGGAACTCGATTGCGAGTTGCTTTTGTTTAAAATTTTCTAAAAAATGTTTACACTGAATTCATTCTATCACATTTTTTAGTCACTCGTTCAAGTCCTTCATTGATCCGTACAGTGGCATAAATAATGTCACTCATTTATACAGGCTGATTTAAATTTTAGTAATGACATGGGAAGAAGTGAAAATTCCTGAAAGTAGAACTAGTTGTAGCACAAAAGAAACTTATACACTTTCTAATTTGACCATTTAGATTAAAAAAAAATCTAGGCAGTAGCTAGATTGTACTTTGAACTGTATTTATTCATTAATAAAAAATAGTAAATTTGAAAACTAGATTGTACTTTGAATTGTATTTATTCATTAATAAAAAAAAGTAAAATTTTTACTATTGAAATTGAATACCCAAAAATTTCACCATTCAAACTAAATAAAGGGACACTTAAACTAGAGTTATTTTTAAAAAATGCGGGATGTAATGCTTTTGAATCCAAGTTTTGGACATAATTTGTAATTGTACAATGGGTTTCAATTCAGACAAACCAGGCTCATAAAACTGAAATAAACAACAAATGAGAATTTAAATGTATATGTTTACTAAATATAGTAACATATGTTTACTATGAGAACCATAGTTGGAACAAGAAAAGATTACCTCTGCTTAACAGTTTGTATTAAAGAGAAAGCTATTAAAATATGTAAAACAAAATACAAAAAACTCTAGCTGAGCTAGCCGATTCTTTTGCTTACAATTGGTTTCAACCTAACATGAAAACCAGTGTCAAGATTCTACCCAATCCTTCTATTTTTTGTTTTAAAGGATGTTGTATATTGCAATTTTAGCTATAGATAATTTAATTTGCCCTGGTAATTCCATATATATTGGGTGCAAAAAAAATCTAAATTGCTTCTGGTTTGATGTTTACTGTATTCATTTGAAAATTGTTGTATAAAAATTGAGAAGCCGAGTCTTCACAGGGAAATCTTAAGTTGAGAATTACTAGAAACTTTTTGATTTTAGGGTTTGCTGAGAAATTTAAAAGAATAGAAATTTCGTTGAATCGGTTGTTTTTAAAACTGAATAGTCATTTAAAGGGGAAAATTCTCTTTCATAGGTCCTACAGAGCATTTTGATTGAAATATGGGTTATATTTTCCAGTTTTCTATAAATTTTTGTATGTTGTAAGTAGAAATTTGGCAATTCTATTTCAAAACATGATAGAAAAAAATTGTTAGCTTCACCAATTTGTGTATTCATTTTTGCCCTTCATTGTTTCTCTACAATCAGAAGATGTAATCCACATATGTAGATATGCAAAAAAAATTACAAACTTAGGGTACCCTAAACTGAATGTGGGCATTTATCCTTATTTCACTATCATTAACAGTAGGATTTTTTATGTTAGCAAAATATAAACTAAAACCCTTTGTGTATTTAGAAAGAGGCAAGGAAAATTACACTATGCTTCTGAAATCATACAAACATAGCATTTTACAGAAGAATATGTAGAAAATTAAAAGAAAGAAATTTTCAAGAAAAAGCACACAATAGTAATGCTTACTTTTAATTTGCAGAGGTTGGTTACTTTGGACAAGAAATGAAGTGTGATGAAGCATAAATACATTAACGGAAAGCGCAAAATGAGGGGACAACAAAGCCTTAAGAGGAGTGGAAAGCAACAACTAGACCCATTATTCTATAAAATAGCATGAGAAAAATCAGATTGTGCGCTCTCATCCGAAAAAGTCGTGTATAAGACCCCAAAGAAATTATCCAATGAACATGAAGATAATTATTTTTTTGGATTTATAAACTTAAAAAATTACATGTACACTTAGGACAAGAAATAAAATTTTACAAATATGAAAAATACTTGTTTACACTTGGTTCAAGTAAATTTTTTTAATAACTAGTTAACAAAATTTGAATGCAATAGTATTTGCCTAACGACAAGTACTAATAAGAGGACGAATAAGATAAGACATTACACATAGGAAGCAAAAAGGGTAAATATATTAAAAAAAATCCATTACTAAGAGGTATGTATATTTTGTTTTGTTTATTTAAGTTATTAATATTTAATTCTAAGACTTGCATAAATCAATGATATATTTATTTAGATTTTTATAATGATATTTATTAAGGCATTTATTTTTAATGAAATACAATTAATATTATTATTAAATTAATTCATATAGTTAAACAAAAGTAGCTTAAATATATTTAATAATGTGTGTGTGTGTGTGTGTGTGTATAATCCCAATTCGAGATTGTTATAGTCCCGTTACCAATGGCAATTCGAGGTTGGTATAGCCCCGTTGCCAATTTGAGATTGTTATATTCTTATGTAGGCAGTATATATACTGATAGCCAGTCATATGCATATGCGTAGGCTTGGATAACGATGTTCATTTCCAAGAGAAACTAGAAGCAGTGCTCTATGGAAAGACGGTCAATAGCCTGATTGCTTAGAGTGGATCTTATATCCCTCAAGTCGAGAATCAGGAATTCTGTGAAGCCCGACCTAGAGGCAGTTCCTAGGGTCAAATTCCCCTTACTAACTTAGAATAGAGTAAGTCTCATATAAATATTGAATAATATGTTGTACTAACATCAGTTTTGCAGGGAATTATATAAGGAGAATAATTAGGGACATTATAGTGGTATCAGAGCATGATCCTTCCATCCTGTAGGGTAAAAGGGGATAAAACAAGAAACCATTCCAGTCAATGAAAAGGTATCTAAGCATACATGCACATATAATTAAAATAATATATTAAGAAAAAAATATAAATATTATGAATAGATTATAAATAAATTACCTTAATTAGGGTGTATATGTCTTACCTCGTAAGCAATCAGGAGGAATGGAGGAAGTAAGTTAGGGAATTGCAGTTTACCGGTTCCCCCAAGTTAAGTAGGCCACCACAAGGGATGGAATTGTCATAGTGGGACATTCTTGCCTCTTGTGGGCCAAGAGGCGAGTTTTCATAGTGGAACATTGCACGCTCTAGGGCTTAGTTGGGTTGAGTAGTTTACAAGCGCCCTCTCTAGGCTTTTCTACCAGACTAAACTATGATTGGTTATGAAATACACATGCGTCATTCTTTGTTTTCTAGTCAATGGGAAGAAATCTAACAATGTGTATATTGTGTGTATACTTTGTGTATGCTATGTGTCTTCATGCATTAATGTGTATACTTGGTGTATGTTTCGTGACTTAATGCCTATATTTTAGATTTTCAAATGTATGCCCAATGTGTGGTCCTATTTATGATTGATCTGGAACATATGAATAACTAAGGATGAAGAAAAAGATATATTGAATTTGATGCATTCTATCATACAAAATTTGATTGTATGAATTCAATAGGCATCATTATGAGATAATTCAAGATCAATTTTTGGGAAGATGAGAGAAACATTGTCTTAAGTCAACTTCTACTATCAAATCATAAGGAGAAGACATATAATTGCTTGAGGACAAGAAATTTTGGGAAGGGTGGACTGTGATGTCCCCTTTCTGAAAGAGAATTTAATAAATGGTATTAAAAATAAATAAATAAATTACAAGAGACAATTTATTGTAAAAGTATGTTCCCTTTTAAAATAGAATTTAATAATAAATAATAAATAAAATATAAAAATAATAAAAATAAAACCTAAATTAAAATATAAAAGAACTAAATTAAAATATAACATATATATATAAATAAATCTAAATTAAAATATAAAAGAAATAAATTCTAAAATATAATTAAAATATAATTAAGTTTAAAGAATAAAAAAGGGGAAATTGCGAATATGCGACATAAAACAGAGCAGGCTCGGCTGGGCGAAGTTTATCAGGTTTCGAACCCTAATTTCAGGCCGCATTTGCATCATGGTTCTCCCTTATTTAAACAACGATTTAATGGTTTCTCATCGCTCTGACCACCACATAGTAATTTATATCATGAGGAAAAGATAAATCGTAGGAAGACTCTTCCCTCTTTCTCACCTGTTGGTTATGGGGCTTCATATTATAGAAATTTTACGACGGTTAAGGATTTGAATACTCAATTCTTTGTCTTCAATGGAACCAAGTATTCAAGATCCAAATATTTTTCCTATAACCAAGATTCATCTATCCGCAATTTGTGTTATAATACGAATGTCCATTACTCCCGACATTCTCTAGGTAGATTGTCTTTTAGGGCATCCCCCCGACACAATTCTGCCTCTGATGATGAATGGATTCTGGCTTATGCTCAGAATGCTTGATGTTTTAGGCAGCATATGGCCCAGACATCATGAAAAAATCTCAAATCTCAGGTATACTGCTCTGAGAAATATACCTTTAAAGGGTTAGGGCAACTTTACACTGGCAGAAGAAACAACAACATGGATGAAAACATTTACACTCCCCCACATAGACGATACCCTGTCAAACCCTACTTTGAAAACTCCCATAAGGCTAGCGTTTCTTCTGGATTGGCTCATAAAATCAAAACTACTTCTAACCATAGAGATCTCAAGGAAAACATCACCATCAATGGGGATCATATCTTTACTTATGGTATGATGGATCATTGTGTAGCTACCAGAATTTATGGGAAGTGGTATGGACATGAGTTAAAAGAAAGCGGCATTAGGGAATGGTTTTCTCTTGCCTTCAGAGATTAGGTAAGTATGACTATCCTAAGTAACAATTGTTTTTTTCTAGAATGCAAAAATATCTCTTTATGGGACAATTTTTTATCTGCTAAACTTGTATTTTATTTAGGGTTTGCAGTCAAATTTGTAGAATGGAAGCCAAAATTTTGTTATAGTATGTTTGATAACATCTCGGTACCCTTTTGGGTTAAAATCTCAAATATGCCTGTAGAGTTAATGCACAGTAAGATTATTTCTCAAATTGGTAGTAGTATAGGAAAGGCGATAGGGTTAGAACTTAATTTATTGCATTCATCTAAGGTTAAAATACTTATTCATGCTGATGTTATGACGACCTTCCCTTGTAACATCCAATTCGTCACAAACCATTTCACATATAAGCTTAGCTTAGAAAAATTCTTTGGGATTATTCAACATAAAATTTGGTTAAGTCCTAGCCAAGAAATTAAAAATAATATTATAGATCATACCACAGACCTTAAGGAGCTTTGTACAAAGGGTTCTTGTACTATCTCACCTCCATTTGCTGATTTCATTGAAGAAGGGGAAATTTGTATGTTACCCATCTTTCCAGATTCCAGTAATGGTAATCTGGGGATTACCTTTATGGATGGTGGGGTTTTTATTATCAATAATGATTCTTATCAGGATATAGTAACTAAGGTGCAAAAGCCTCAAGATAATCAAGATAATGAAAATAAAAGGAATAAAACTCAAACAGTTAATTTACTTGATAAGAAATTAACTAAAGAAATAGTTAATAATGGATTCGTAGGTGTTAATAGTAATGTGATGATAGATAATGAACATGTGAGCCGTGAGATCTAGAACTTTGGTAAGACTAGGTTTTTACCTATCATCAAATCTAAGAAACCACGAAACAGAAAGTAGAGGGTGTCTGCTTCTGGGTCTATATCTATTGACGAAGACATGAGCGACTCTTCGGATGAAGAATCCAGTGACATTGAAGAAAATAATAGGAGAAAACTAAAATGGATAAATAAAATAAAGAATCTAGATGAAAACATAACAATAGATGATATTATTCAATATCAAATTGATATTGAGGTAAATATTACTATCAGAAAGGTATCAGATGATTGCGCCATTCATAATATTGATCTGTGTGAGATGGAGGATATATATATAGACCTTATAGATATCCTAGCCCCAAACCTTTACAGATTATTACGAACCAAGCAAAGAGCGATATAGAAAGTAGATATCTTATTAAACAGAGGAAACCTTTTAATGACAATAGAATTGAGGCAAATACAGTGGATGCTGAAGTTGAAGAACTCAATGATTTCCTAGGTCTCAACATAGATACAGAGGATATGCTTATTCTCAAAACTATTGAATCTTTAAGTGAAGATTACCTTGACGTGGCCAATCATAGGATGAGTGCAGTAGAAGATAGCAAGGATAGGAGTTTAGGATTGGCTATATCATGTGCTAGTAAGAAGACTCCAGATTACCCAAAACAGATCACCAAAAGAGGGAGAAAATCCCTTAAGGAATTACGACAGAGGGATGGATCTGCTTTGGGACAGGTTAAATTAACGACTATTCTGAATACTGGGAAGGGGAAGTGCCTTCCCAAGGTGCCATGAAATTCATTTCATAGAATGTTAGGGGATTATATGCCCATAATAAACAATGCCTCTTAAAGAGAAGCCTTTCTTCTCTAGGGGCACATCTATACCTTATCCAAGAAACCAAATTAGGAACAGTAGGATACAATTTACTTAGTAGGAAATTAGGAATATGAGAAATCAAAGGGGTAGACTCGGTAGGTGCTTCAGGAGGGCTAGATTGTGTATGGAATCCAGGGTTTATTTCTTTAACTCTCTTAACCTCCAATCCCCATTGGATGGCAGCACAAATTAAGAACTATAGAAGCAACTTAGAATTTATTATTATCAATTTCTATGGACCTAAGTTCTTGCATGAAAAATGAGTTGTATGGAAGGAAATTGAAAGTTTCATTAATTGTTATCCTAATATAAACATTTTTATAGGCGGGGACTTCAACTCAATTTTAGATACAAAGGAAAAATCTGGAGGATCTAAAAGTAGCAATCAAACTATGAAGGAATTTAAGGAGTGGATACAATTGATTAATGCAATGGATATTCCCTTAGATAATGGTACATACACTTGGTCAAATAGGAGAGTTAATTCTGAACTAATCACTAAGAAATTAGATAGATTTCTTCATATTGGGGACCTAACAAAATTAAAAGTAACTCTTAGAGCTAACATAGTTGCACACTCAGGTTCTGATCACTTCCCGATTAGTTTGGAACTAGAAGAAGAATTAAAACCTAAAAAGAACCCTTTTAAATTTGAAAAAATGTGGCTTAAGGATGAGGAATGCATGCTCAAAAGTGAGGAGTGGTGGAATGAAAAAAGTTTTAAAGGATCAAAAACTTGTATCCTTAATGCAAAATTGAAACACTTAAAATATAGACTAATTGAATGGAACAAGTGCTTTTGGAAATATTTTTGTACAAAAGGAAGAAATAGAAAAAGACATAAAGGAATTAAATGAAGCAATCTTTAAGAATGGAATGAATATAGAGTCTTATAATGAGGGAAAAAAATTACTTAGTAAATATGAGGACATTTTATCAAAAGAAGAATCATTTTGGAAACAAAGAGCTAGGGAAGTGTGGCTTAGCAAAGGAGACAAGAACACTAAATTATTTCATAATAGCTCTAAATCCAAACAAAACTTTAATAAAATTGCGAGTATCAAAAAATACAACGGAACCATTATCGAAAAATTGGAGAACATAGCGGAAGAAATAGTTAAACACTTTAAAGACATTATGAACAATGAGGGAGGATCGAACAGGATGGCCCAAATAGAGATTCTTAAAAATATTCCTACGGTAATCACTAACGAACACAATACTTGTCTTGATGCAAAATTCACTAAAGTTGAAGTGGAAAATGCTTTGAAACAACTTCATCCTGACAAGTCCCCTGGACCAGATGGTTTGCCTAATTTCTTCTATCAACAATGTTGGCACATTATTGGAGATGAAGTGGTCTCGGCTTTAGAAGGCATGAGAAACTCAGGTAAAATACTATAAGAAATAAATAATACTTTTATAGCACTAATACCAAAAAAAGCAAGTCCAAACAGTCTAGATGATTATAGACCCATTTCTTTATGCAATACATTATATAAACTATTAACTAAAACTCTGGAAAATAGGCTTAAAATATTCCTCCCAATTATTACTTCGGAAGAACAATCTAGTTTCATCCTTGGGAGATCTATTCTTGATGGCATGATTATTTCCCAAGAAGTTATTCATACGGTTCAACATAACCATACTCCGGGTATGCTTATTAAACTTGATATTAGGAAGGCATATGATAAGGTGGATTGGTGTTTCCTATGCAAGTGCCTTGAAGCCTTTGGTTTCTCCAAGCAGTGGATTAACT